>CAUOFW020005122.1:0-28418 GCA_963454935.2 Ilex paraguariensis | reverse complement strand
AAAATAATATGACAATTCATTAACATTTCAAATAGGACACGGAAATAGAAGTTTTTACATGAGAAATGACTATTTTACCTAATTTGAGTGGCTAATTTGAACCAAATCATGAACAATCAAAAGTATACGATTTTCAAAGTTGAGAGAGAGAGAGAGCGTCGCAATGATTATAACTAAGTATCCCACACTTTGCTCTCAATGGACAAAACAAGAGGCCTTAACCGTGGGTTTTTCTATTGGTTATTGGAGGTAAGGAGTTATAGGAATCTTGTCCAAGATTTAAAGCTTCAACAAAAGTGAGAATGATATTTGCCTCGAATGGAGGAGCACTTAAGACTACAAAAAGAAAATGATCTCAAGTTTTATGATTTTCTTTTATTAGGCATGTCAGTCTTGCCAAAGTAAGGTCGAGTTGGGCAATGAAAACTGCCCTCTAGGTCGCTCGAGGCCACTTGAGCAGTCGATATCCTGTCAAACTAGTTGGAACCAAAATCTCATTCTAGTGACATTTGTCCTGCATCGTTCTCCCACTGTGTGAATGGTCGTTCACGAATTTTGGTTTACTTGGCCTCCAAGTTTGACCTAATTCCGAGCTTATAAATAGGAAAAACCCTTTTAGATATAGGTTATCTCTATTGAAAGCCAAAATTCAAACTGTCATACCTTAAGAAATCCTTAAACAACCCTAGATCCCTATCCATCTTGAGACTCTAATCCAACTTCACACATGGGAGAACAAGACCTTGTTTGGAGAATGTGCTTGATGCGGGGAATCGAAGGATGGAAGGGAACTCTTTCAGCGAAAAAAATAGGGTCTTCTTTCGATGTATAGACTAAATATTTTTCTAGCAAGAATTGAAAGTGATAATGCTTGGAAGTTGTAATATTCTATTGGCTTAAATAAGTGTTAATGCACTTTTGCAGATACTAATTGCATATTTTATATGGATTTATATGTTTCCTCTCACAAATGTGATTAGTAAGTTTTCATGGTTTATTTGGTGAAAACGGACACTTATTACAGTATTTGATTTTGTACAATATTCAAACCCAACCAATTCATCAAGAATCCAACTGCATTGAAGGGTCAAGATTAAATTAATAAGATTTGAAAAGAAATCAGCAATTAAGACCATGTGGGAGCTCAAATTAGTACCAGAAGCATTCAAAAATAGATTTGGAAAAAACTTTAGAAGGATAGGTTTTGATATTGTTGTTGTATTTACGTAATAATTTTATCCTCCGACTCAAATTAAGGCAATTTTCTGTAAATTATCTATAAATAATATTTTTTTATGGAATTTTTGTGAACCAAATGTTTACTAGGTCAAACTAGGCTCGAAGTTGGCGACATTGGAAGGACATGATTTAGGAGATGTTGCTCTCCTGAGATTCTTTCCTTTTGAAATCTTTTGGGTTTGAGAATATATCGGGGAGATGTAAGCACAAAATTTAATATCCTTTATCTACTCATTATCCTTCTTAAAAGTTTTTTCCATTGTCATGGATTGCTAAGCTTCGAACTAAAATTAGGGGTGAAACTTCTAATAAGTTATGATATATGTTTTTGATCATTTCATATTCTTCAAGGCATAAATCATTCTTATTGATTGTTTCTTACACTTGAGTAAGGTTTTATTTTTGTATAATTCTTTGATTCGATGTCACTCCTAAACCCATCAAATGCTTGTGAATAACATAACTAGTCTTGCATATTTTGATCAATCAATTACAAAATTTATGATAAATAATTGATTGTTTATCATGTTTAGAAAAGATTTCGCTTGTTGAAGCCCTTAACTTATTCTTAACTCTGCGAACGGTAAATGCTAGGAATTCAATATGTGTTAATTTATCAAGTGCAATTGTTGATATTATTTTCCACATAATCTCCGCTCTATCTTTCAATTAGAATCACTTGTTAGATGATTCTATATTGAGATATTAATTGGATGAGAATAGATATTATATGCTTCCTAAAAGTGGATCTGGACGCTTGAGTGTTTTTCACTATTCTTTTCAAACCTATTATTTGCATTGTTATTCTACAACCAATTTCAACCAACTCTTTGAACTAATTTTTTTATTTATTTGTATTCCAAGTTCTACCATTGCTTGTGGTTCAACCTCAAAATCTCAAGAAATTATATTAATTCGGGACAACCTGCATTTGAGTGAGCAACCTTCAAATCATAGCAACACGTTTGTCTCAATCTCCAAGATACTTATGAGTGGAATCAGACAAGTTTGAATTATTTCTCAAGGCAACTGATAATCAAGGGTGTAGAGGAGAACCAGAGATTATCAACGATAAGATTTTTGGAGAAAAACAAGGAAAGATTTGGTTAGCAAGGAATGTTCAGATACCATGGAGGGAAATGTTGTAGATTTAACTACTCTATCTAAGATTGATTCAAGTTACAGAAATGAGAGTTAAAAGCCATATATGTGAGAGAGAAGATAGTAGATAGAGCAATTCAAATTCAAATGTTGTGTGTCCGGCATTCACTATTATTTTCAATGGATTATTTTTTAGATTAATAAGGCTCATCCTCTACAATGATCGCCGGGATGCTAGGAGAGTAGGAAGCACCAGAATTTGTCTTCTTGATGGGCAGACTGGCATTAAGATGCAGAATTCGAGACCTAGTGGCTATGGTTAATTACGTATGTGATAAATTGGTTATTTCCAATTGCGATAGAAGGCTTGTCTTTCCAGTTGTTGAAAGAGAAGGTCTTCCTTAACATTGGTGACAAATGAAAATTATGGTGGATTGACTGATATTGATGAAAGAAACCATGAATTTTACTAATTCCCTCAAAGTTGGAACCGCGGTTAAGGTTAGTATGATGTGGTTGGAATTAGAGTAGAACCTTTTGATGGTTTTTAGTCCAGCAAAAATGGGCATGGCCGCATAGGTGATTCCAGAATATAGGTAGCACAAAAGCACTATAAACTGAGAGAGAGGTTGTAGACAACCTATGAGTTTCTAAGGGGGCAAATAGCAACAATATTAGGGAGAGGAATGGAAGGGACGGTGTAGACTAAGGAGTGGTGTGGAGACGTGAGTTGGGTGTTAATTGCAAGCAACAGCCTAATGCATAGGCAATTAAAGTTGTGGTTTGCCAATAAGGAAATGGGCCGAGTATTAGGAAATATAGTGAGGCTCCAATGGATAATTGAAGTAGAACACCGAGATTAAGGTAGCTAGGGGTGGGAATAATCATGGTAGGGTTAATAGGAAGGAAACTAAGGGCAATTAAGGGTTTAATGGACAGGGAGATGCCTGTTTAAAGTGGGCCTTCGGTAGTGGTTTATGGCAGGATGGGCTTGGCTATCACAATGAATGTCTGCTTGATTAACAGCCCACTTCAAATAAACTTCAAAACGGTAAATCTAAATGCCTTAGTAATGTTGGGCCAAAAAAGAGCCCTAGTCTACTTGTTTTGGTAGTAGGCTTTTTGATTCAAAGGTCCAAGACATCTTTGTCCTTTTAAGGCTAAAGATAAGAGATGTTTTAAGATCAGTGGGCCGTCTATCTTTGTATTGGGGTCCCGCCCAAATCCAAATTAAAGAGTAAAAGATAGGTGAAGAAGGTTGTTGGAAGAAATTAACATTGCCTTCCTTAGTTGTTTGAGATTAGACAAAGTTAACAATGCTGCCAACTGTGAGGCCCCGAATAGGTATTTTTGGTGATGCTAGTCAATCTAGAAGGTATAAGGAAGATTTCGATGATAAGTCCCATTCGGTGGGCGATCATCAATTAACACGAGCTTCGGAAGTGTTGATGAAGGCTAGTTTATGCAGAATCAGGTTGCCAAAGGGTGCAAAGATTCAATGCTTGGCTCTGACGATAGTGGGGATGGGAACTTAGTTTTCAAAACAATAACCGCTTATAGCTAAATTGTGATGTTGAATTATTGTTCGGGAATGACAATAACGAATACAAGAATGAAACAGCCAGAAAGAATGGAAAGATTGATGGGTCTTCTTTTCATTCAAATCGTAAGGTATGTGACATTAGTGAGCTTTTGTCCACCAATCATTCTTGTTTGTTGACAAGTGCCAAAGTAAAGTATGGATGTGAGGAGAGGGCAACAATGGTATAGCATGAACATTGTTAGTCCCAACGTTAGGTTGTTGCGGTTGAGAAATGAGAGAGTGCTAATAAGAGAATTTGTTTTTGGAGGCAAATCCAAATATTATGATTTTGTAAGAAACTTAGTTGATACTTGTAGATAGTAGCATTGCAAAGAGGGTAGGGGGCTCAAGGCTAGGGAATTGAATTTCTTTGACATTTACGGGTATATCGGTGGAATCTCAATTATATAGAATGAGAATGTTATGTCTACGAAAACAGCCTCTCTGCATGCAGGGTAAGTCTGTACATCTAACTCTCTCCAGACCCCGTAATGGCGGGAGCCTCGTGTACTAGATATGCCCTTTAGAGTGTTATGTCTGTAGAGCAATCGATAGAGAGAGAACAACATTCGGTCAAAATTAGACCAAACGTAGGTGTTGTTAAGCTTAGCCGAGGTGTATTAACAAAATCGTCTAAGGTTGGGAAAGTTGTGGGAAGAATAAGTAAGGCCTTTTGGGTTATGTAGCCTTAGGTGGTGTCTAGGCGGTGATTTCAAAGTGATTAGGACACATCTGGGAAGTTGAAAAAGGTAAAGCGACAAGATGTATGAGAGATTTCGATGCGTTTATTAGGGAATTTGATTTCAAGGATTCAACTTTGGTTAATGGTGCTTTCACTTAGGCATATGTTGGGAAAGAAGTTGCATGCAATATCCTAAGTTTCTTTTTCAACTGATTGGTAATGAGTGTTTTATGCATGAGGTTTTTCCAGGGGTGATTTCGGATCATTATCCAAGTGTTAGAGACTTTTTCCTTTAAATGAGAGTTGGTTCCTTTCATGTTTGAAATATGTGGCGAACCCTCATACTTTCAGGAATGCTTGTAAGGATCAGTGGAAGGAACTTAATTTTCAAGGTTAGGAGGGTCTTAAATTTTGGAAGAAGTTAGAAATTGTAAAGTTTGACTTGAAGGATTAAAACAATGATTATTTTTGTGATGTGAAAATTATGAGAGCTTTAACTTTGACAAGAATTGAGTCAAATCAGAGGGAAGAAGAAAATGGATTGGAAGAAATTTTACGAAAAAAGAGAGGATTTTGGAAAGAGGAAATTTCACGAAGGATGAGAATAATAATTCAAAATATGTTCGGTTACAATTGTAGAAGCAAAAATAAAATCATAAATGAGTCAGAGAATGATAACAATGTAGTGATTGAAGATGAGGATATGATTGAGAGTAAGGTTGCATACATGAGACCATCTCCAAAACCTCAGTAGAAGAAGCCTCATGCACTGGACCTCCCTTTAATTATTTTCTTTCATAAATTTATATCCATCTAAGTATAATAATAACCCAAGATTTGTCAGTTTAAAATAGTGTGGCATTGATGGTTGTAAAACAAGTTGGTTGGAAAGATCTTTTTAGTATATTGAAGTTAGGTTTGCTATTTCTAAGTGTTTTAGAACAAACTTCCTGAGGTCAGATGGCCTTACATTGGTTGTTTTCCAATGATGGTTGCGGGGTAATTAAGGAATATTTGATTAAGGAGTTCGCTGAATTTTTTCATCACAAATGACGCAAAACCAAGCCAGTATCAAGACCAAACATGAAAACCAAGGAAAATTGTTCTGTTTGTCCCAAGAAAACACTGGCATAAATTTCCTTGCTCCAACTAATTGCTGAAAAACTCCCTCTCATTTCCCTATATCTTTAAACTCCCCGAGCAATAGTGATGGCTAACAAAACCATGAGCTAAAAATGTGCACATGCATAAGATGAAAACCAAAAAAGAAATCCCCTTCGTTCTCTCTCATAAGAGGTACCAAAGAGGTGCGCACCCTGATGTGTGCAAGGGGACTCAAATTTAGATGATCCAATATGAGATCCAGTGAAAAAGACAGTTTTTATGGGTAGGTTGGGCCGCATAGAGTGGAGGGAAGGAAAAATATGGACATCTAACCCAAGGGAGAGCTTCTCGCTCTCTCCCTTCCTCTTCTTTCATTTCAATATTAGTCTCCGCTTTTTCCAACATTTTTCCATAACCAACCCAAAATCCAGATTAAAAATACCAATAAATGCCAAAGAAATCAATCAAATTAACATCTCCGAAGTGTCATACAAAACGAGTAACACCTTACAAACCAATAAATTTTGATGATGCACAAAATAGTCTCATGTAAGATCATCAGTCGAGTATGTAATAAAATGTGACTAATGGACAATAAATAAAACAATCAATGGCAATAATGTAAATATTGAGTCAACACACAGATATATAGTGATTCGGTCCGGGTGACCTACTTCACTATGGAAAACGGCAACGGTGGTCAGGGGGTCTTTATTGATTAAGTAAGGCAAACAAGAGAAAGCTCCAGGAGAGGTGTGCTCCAAGAAAGGTACAATAGCTAGGAGAAAAACTATGTGGCTATAGAGAGGTATAGAGGTGGAGCTCAATGTATCCTCTCATGTTAAGAGGACTTACAATTTATAGGCATTGAACCTTTGTTGAGGCGGTGACGTCAGAGTAAAAGCACTAGTTTCTCGGGAGGATAACTACAAAAGGTAAGTACAATTAAGATAGCCTTGATCTCTAAGGGTGTGTATCCCCCATGTGCTCTTTTCTTCATGGACTCCTTGAACCTTCGGTTGGGCGAATTGATTAACAGGACTTGACTTGCTTTTAGCTAATGCAGGCTTACTTGGTTTATTGGGCTAAGCCCAGCTAGATTTGGGCTCGTCATTTGCCCCCATGCCCCAAGTCTTTATTACAAAAGAAAGAAAGGTTTGAGGGCATGAGTGAGCTTGGACAAATAGGAAGTTTCCTCTTCCCCATGGTACTCCTTTGGTCTTCTATCCTTTCGGTCGTTGAAGCTCATTTACCTTATTGCTTCATTGGTTCATGGTTATTGTTCAGATAGAGGGAATTTTCAATCTTCCGTACTTAAAAGGCCCTTTTTTCTCTTCTTGTAGGGCATATTTTTAAGGGTTTCAAGGAGCTAATGTTTTAAAACCATCTAGACTCCACCCCTCTATTCCTTTCTTTAGCTAAACTCCTTTGTGATTTTGAAGTTTTCAATGGAGAGGAGGAAAAATTTGGAGAAAAGGGCTTCAATTGACAATGCTCCAAGAAAACATCCTTTAATGAAGACGAAAGGAGTGACCCAAGGTAGAGTAGGAGTAGATAGCATCGTTGGAGCAGGCAAGGAGACTCAGCAGTTTGGTATCTTCATCGCGTCGGCCCAGGCGCTAGGCGACGCCCTCTATCCGGTGGCCTGTGGCAGAGCAGAGTCAGAGCTGTAGATGTCCCGTGAGAGGGCCGCAAAGTTGGAGGCCGAACTACGTATGGCTCGGGAGAGGGCTGCCGTGGCAGAGACTTATAAATAGACTACCTGCGCGAGAACAGAGTCAGAACTGCAGACGTCCCATGATGGGAGCCGTAAAGCTGAAGGTCAAGCTTCGTATAGCTCGGAAAAGGGATGTCGCAACATAGGCTTATAAATAGACTACCCGCGCAAGAACAGAGTCAGAGCTGCAGATGTCCTGTGAAAGGGCCGCAAAGTTGGAGGCCGCGCTAGGTATAATTTAGGAGAGGGCTGTCGTGGCAAAGGCTCATTGCATTGAGATGGAGATAAGGAGGGAGGTTGCTAAGAGAGCCATTGCAGGCGCCTTCATTAATATTTATAAAGAGCTTGACAGATTTTCCTGGTATTGATTTCTCTGACTTCGTCCAATATGAGACACTAGGGAGGTGTTTGGGTAGTGGGATAAAAGGGATTATCTACTAGTTGGATGGGATAAAAAAGGAATGGGACCCATATAACCTTTGTTTGGGAAGTATTTTTGAGATTGGCTACAAATCCCAAGTACATGCTTAACCCAATTGCTACAATTGAAGTTTAACCCCCATAGGCCGGTCTCAGATAACCTAGCCCCCCTTGGGTTACAAACCCAGGCAATGGGTTACTCCCCCCCAAAGACGTATTTGCCCCTCTCTCTTTCTCCACCCATCCCTCTGTATCTGCATCTGCATCTGTGTCATCTTCTTCTCTCTTTCTCCTGTCATCTTACCTCGTCCAAGGGTTCGCACAGAGGCGAAGACGATCATGGCGTTGGGGATGTCCTCTAATTTTCTGCATCTGAGGGTGAGAGCTCGTCCAAGGGTTCGCAAAGAATCAACGAAGAAGACGACATCGCTGGACAAAACAAAGAACACAGCTTCTTCTTCAGGTAAGTTTCTCATCGTTCTCTCTATCTCTATTATGTCTCTCTCTTTCTCTATCTATCTCTCTAGACAGAATGCAGAACACACACCAAAGACCAGATCTACTTTCGTTCACCTTTTGTTCGACGAACAAGTCTGGATCTGAGTTTGACGAACAGATTGTCTTTCTCCCATTGTAATCAATTTTTAAGATTAGAAATAAATTGTTGATTTGGTTGAAAAAAAAAATATTAACTTTCCTAAAAAATTAATCAATTTAGTCCTCTATTTTCAACTGATTATGCCTATGCCATTACTAGCTTTCTGTTTGTTGTTTCTGACTTTGTGTGTTTGTGAAGCTGCTCTATGATGGATGAAGGAGGAGAGTACAATCCAAGAACTGTCGAAGAAGTTTTTAGGGATTTTAAGGGCCGAAGTTTTTAGGGATTTTAAGGGCCGACTAGCTGGTTTGATCAAGGCTCTCACCACAGGTTTTGTTTTTTTTTTTTTTTTTTTTCTTTCTTGATTCCTTAGATGTTTTCTGAATCTGACAATGTTTATGTTGTTTCTTTTCCTGTTTGTTTGTTTGTGTTGTTGTTGTTGTTGCAGCAGAGGTTGAACAATTTTATCAGCAATGTGACCCTGGTTAGGATATTCCCCTTTCTTTCTCTTTACATAATCGCATATGTATATGTCTATTTATTTATTTGTTTTTTTAGTATAGTTCAATGTGTTTGAATGTCATTTATTTGCTGCAAATTTTTTTTTAGGTGTTGGGTATGTCATTTATTGGCTATCTAACTTGCAATTAGGTACGCATGTCAGGTGCAGGCATGTTCTAGGTGTTGGACCATCAAATTTCCAAATTCAAGGATGCTGGAGTATGGCTAGATGGCAACAATGTTGGTAATTTGTTACATTTGTTTCCTAGACTAAATGTTGAATGAATGGGTAATACTTCATTCACCATGAATCACATCTGGCTTAGGTGATACTTCATTTGCTGTTCTGTTCTGTCTGAGCAGTTGGATCAATTCACATTTGCAAGGAGGAGTGCATGCTCAGCAGCTGGACAGAGAGGTTTTTCAGTATCAGTGGTGTTCTGCTATTATATGGCAAATTATCTTTGTATCAGGAGCTGTCTGGGAGTTGATTAAAGATCCAGGAGCTGGGTTATAAAGATCAGGAGGTGCAAAAATGTAGTTAAAAATGGTTTTAATCATCTTGAAGGATTAAAGCCATTGCTTGTATTTTTTCAAAATAGTTTATTCTTTGATTCTTGTAATTGTTTTTTCTTTCAATAAAATGTTTCTATTCTTTAAAAAAAAAAATATGTAACGAAATTTAGCACAGTTTTACAATGGACCTGTTATAGGTACTCTAAATTCATAATTGACACACACACACACTGCTGTGTTGGTGGGTCTGTTGAAGCTGTTTGAGGACTGCTGTGTTGGTGCTGCTGTAATGGTGGGTCTGTTGAAGCGTTTTGAGGAATGCTGTGATGGTGCTGCTGTTATGGTGGGTCTTCTGCCAGTGGAAGCTACTACAAATTTTGGTGTTATGGTGCTTAAGGCAGTAGTTTGTTGTGAAGGATTCAGTCCTTTTTGCTTCTTGTAAATTTTTCTATTTTTTAACAAATTTCCATTAAAAAAAAAAAAAATCACTTGAAACGAGTCTTGGCCATGTAAACTGAAAGAGCATTCCTTCAGAGTGCTTTTCTCACCATCGTGTTTGGTTTTTTTAATTTCTTCTGATTCATGTGATTTCATCCTTTCGCCCATTGTAATCAATTTTTAAGAAATGAAATAAAGTGTTAATTTATTTGAAAAAAAAAATTATTAACTTTCCTAAAAAAAAAATTTATTTTATTTTTATATATTTTTATGTATATGCGAAAAATATATAATTTTGTTAGGATAATCCACCAATCCAAACATAGGATAGGATTGGTTTGGATTGGAATGAATAGAGTCATGAGTAGAATGGTAAACTACTACAAAATTATTTGTGTAACTAATGGGACCTATTGAATTACACCTTTGTTTCCCAAACAAATGTTAGGATTGGATATATTCAAAGGTTTTAGGGTTTTAAAGTGAATGAGAGGGTTTGGCTTGGATGGGTTAGGATATAAAAAATGAAATTCTATCCTATCCAATCGTATTATCCAAACACACCCTAGGAGTAGATGGTGACAGGGAGAGTCTTGATGATAGTGGCCAGTGGAACCGTAACTGATCGTCGAGAGTATGATGACTTTTATCTTTTTGTCTACCTTGTTGTTAGGTCATATTCTGACTTTTATAAGTTGTTTACAAACTTTATGAATTGAAAGTAAGACAGTTCTGTACACAATAATCTTCGCAGAGTTTTATTTCATAAAATAATAAATAACAGAATAAATCGACTAAAACAATAAAGGACAGATAAAATGAGAGCCACTAGCTTGTACCCGCTATTGATAATAGCTCTTCAAGTGTTCGGTGTTCGATAGGTGGGCCAAGACTTTCTTGGCAGAGTTGGAGTCGCCTCCTCCTCCTAGCCCTCAGGAGATTGTCTGAATTTCTCTGAGGGGTTACTGGCGTTTTCTATCATCCTGGTCCCGGCCAGGTGGCGGGCTTGTCCTCTACCAACAACGTACTGCCTCAACCGGCCATGTTGTATGAGCTCTTCGATCTGCCTTTTAAGATCAAAGCAGTCATCATTATCATAATCTTGGTCGCGGTGGAAATGGCAGGAGTTGTTTGGGCTCCTACAATTCGAGGCGGTCTTCATCTTCTCTGGCCAGTGTACTATAGGATCATCTTGTACTTGGAATAGGATATGCTCCACAGAAGCATTGAATGGCATGAAGGTTTGTCGCTCTCTCAGAGGCAGGGGACCAAGGCGGTCCTTGACATAGATTTTCACTATTCTATTCTTTTTGTTCTCTACTTCCCGTTTTTCTTCACGGGTGTCCTTCCTCTTCTCGCCCCCATGAAAGGACTCACCTCGTCTGGTCTTAGTGACATCCTCGACATTCATGTACTTTTGTGCCCTTGACAACAATTTGGGTATGCTGGATAGTGGTTTTTTTTAGGACAGCGAATATAAAACTGGAGGAGCGCTAACCTGCGATAAAGGCAGCCATGGTCACTTTGTCGTTTGGCTCCTCGATTTGGAGAGCCTCCTCGTTAAAACGAGTGAGGTAACTCCTAAGGCTTTCATGTCGGTTCTGCTTGATGGTGAGCAGGTGGGTAACAGGCTTCTAGTGTCGGCGTCCTCCAATGAAGTGGGAGACGAAAGACTTGTTTAACTCCGCAAAAGAGAGGATGGAAAAAGGCTTGAACTTGGCGAACCACTGGCGTGCGGATCCCTTGAGGGTGGTAGCGAAGGCTCTACACATAATCCCATTAAGCACGTTGTGAAGTTACATGAGAGATTTGTATGTGTCAAGATGGTCAAAAGGATCTTTGGTGCCACCAAAAATCTCACTAGCGAGCATCTTGAACTTTGAAGGTAAAGAATAGTTGACAACATCTGCCACAAACGGAGTGTCAGTACACCTTACTAGGTAGTCTACAGCAGGGTCACCAGAAAACATTAGAAGACCTACGAACCACAATTTGGGTCGTACGACCCCAAACGTGGGTCGTACGACCCCAAACGTGGGTCGTTCGTGACCTAGATCACTACTATCTCCGACCCTAACTATTTGTCCAATCAATAAACAAAACCCAGATCCCAATATAAACCCTAACCCCATATCAAACCAAATTATTGTAAATTAGACAGATTAAGTTCTAATAGGCTAAAGTAAAGAGTAGGTAAGTTACTCAATGGATCTCTACTTCGACTTCTTCGGTTCGATTTCTCTGCTTCTCTGGTTTGGGGTTGCTGGGTTGAATCGATAATGTTTTCGAGCTAGGAAAGAAAAAGATCAATGTTTTTTCCAAGACTCTTTCTCGGCAACGAACAATGCTCATGAACAGTAACCTATTTTGGGTCCTCCTATTAGCCGAATCAAGTCTGACACTGCTTCGACTTCTTCTATTTCTCTGTGTCGATTTGGCTTCTTCTTCGCAATGAACTGACTTCTTTGGTTCATCGCCCTCTCGGTTTCTCTCTCTCTGCTTCGATTTCGTCGTCGACGACTACTGAGGAGACGAGAACTTCATTCTCTCTCTCTTAATTGCCACTGACTCTTGTCTGGGAATGGGAGACTTGGGAAATAGTTACCTAACTCTTAGTTAATACCTAGGTGGTGTGAAATTACCATAAAACCCCACTTATTTTATAAAAATAGAGAATATAATTTGGATAAAAAAGTCAAAATTAGGTTAGAAAACATACACATACACGTTAACTATAGCCCTATATATAATCTTTTTTAATGTCAATTATATTTTAATCCCAACTGCAACCTCTATAGTCTATACTGACGGCTACTGTCTCCCTCTTCCTCCTCAATTATTCCTTCAATATCTCTAGTGTGTTGAATACTTCAATTCTTATTACTTAAAAATGGTTTTTGGAAAAAAAGGAGGGAAAAACAAGATTCTTCTCAAATTGAAGAACAAATAAAAATTAAAATTCAAAATTTGGATGATTCTGCTGATGAACAAGAAGTTAAACATATTGAAGTAACGGAAGAAGATAACACTAGATAACCACAAAAAAATCGTACACAGGAAGATCAATTACAAGTTTAAGCAAAATTGAAACCAATACTCAATGAAGTCAATCTTATTGGTGCAACTCAAGGAAAAAATTCAGGGGGATCAAAGAGTTGGTCATATAAGCATTGCGGTGGTAAATTTACAAGTTCGTATACTCGAATGCATTATCATTTTTTTGGTGCCCCATCCAGAAAAAAAGCAGAAATTAAACAGTGTCAAACGTTAATGAAAAATTTGACTGAATATACAAAATTGCGAGAAATGGTATAAAAGACAAAAAATAGGAGTTTCTTCATCCCTAAAAAATTTTACATTGACGAAGTGGCAACCTTCACCAACGACGGGATCAATTGAAGATGCATTCAACATAATGGATCGAGACATGGTTGACTTAAAGGTCATGATTCTAGTGATATTAGAAGATTTGCGATAGAAATTCTTAGAGAATGACAATACAGATAATTCTACCATTGCTGGAGGCGAAGATCAGGAAACTTCATCCTTGCATGCTTCTATGCCCGTCTCTATTGACAAGCTACCTACTAGTTCTAGCAGGCCACCACTCCGTCATTCCGGACTGCATCAGACTCAAATTAGTAACTTTGCAAGAAGAGGGAACACTACGAAAGATAAAAAGAAAAGAGTTGACAATTAACTCATGTGCTCCAATTTTTTTTTATTATTAAGTAATTTTTATTAGAAACTTGTTAGATATTTAAGACTGTTATTTTGATTTGAGCTTTAAGTAGGAACCTATTTAATCGCTCTCTAGTATGTTATTTTTTAAATTTTAAGTTTTTAAATTTATATGCTGTCTTTTTTTGATAATATTATACATGATTATTAGTTGATGTGTTGTTGTTGGTCTTGATTTGCATTTTATAATGTTTATATTTATATAATTCTTTGTAATAATGAAAACGATCCGAATAATAGTTCAAAGCAAACCGTGACCCAAAATAGCGTACCAGCTAAGCCTACCCCCACCACACCACGCACCGCAAAAAATAATATACCCCGCACCTGTACCCGTACCACGTATCCAACCGACCCACGATCCAAGTAACCTTAGTCTACAATCTCTGGCGCTTGTGCTTTGATGGCGTTGAGGGCATCGTCAAGTTGGTTTTGGACCTCTAATCTTCTCGTCCCACTGGTTAGGGACATTCTCCATTGGATCATTGTAGTGGCTTTCATGATCAGCATACTAGCTTTCTCCCTCATCTTCTTGCGTAGGTACATGAGGAGGGGGAACACCCAAGCTTCCCGCGCGCTGAAGAGGGACTCTCAGCCGTTGCCTGGGGGCGTTTTGGCACAAGGCTCCACAGTAAGGGGCGGCTTGGCGCCTAGAGTAGCAGTGCTTCTCCTGTCAAAGGGAGTGGTGCTCCTCCTACAAGCTGAGGGGCAATGCCTCCCGAGGCGAGCATCAACTGAATAATTTACTGGTTCTAGTTTACCAGCAGATGCATGGTTTGTAAAAATTGTTGCCCCGACCACAGGAGTCGCCGCAGTGTATGCTTCCGAGGGTACGAGGGGAGGGGGAACTTCCTCCGGGGGGTCGAGTTGTTGTCTCCTAGTTGTTGACTGATTGACCTGGTCGTGATCGCCATAGAAAGTAACAAGGTAGTAGAAAACTTAGTCGTTTCTCACTGACGGCGTCAAACTGATGATATACAAAATAGTCTCATGCAATATCAACAGTTGAATGTGTGATAAGGTATGATTAATGAATAATAAATAAAGTAATCAATGGCAGTAATGTAAATATTGAGTCAACACACAGATATATAGTGATTCAGTCCAAGTGACCTACTCCACTATGAAAAACGGCAACGGTGGCCGGAAAATCTTTATTGATTAAATAAGGTAAGCGAGAGAAAAAGCTCCGGGAGAGGTGTGCTCCAGGAGAGGTACAATAGTTAGGAGAAAAGTTATGTGTGTGGAGAGATATAGAGGTAGAAGTCAATGTGTCCTCTCAAGTAGAGAGGACTTCCAATTTATAAGCATTGAACCTTTGTTGAGGCGGTGACGTCAGAGTAAATGCACTAATTTCTTGAGAAGATAGCTACAAAAGGTAAGTATAATTAAAGTAGCCTTGATTTTCGAGGGTGTGTATCCCTATGATTTATCCCCACATGCTCTTTTCTTCATGGACTCCTTGGACCTTGGGCTGGATGGGTCAACTTGATTAACTGAAATTGACTAGCCTTTTAGCTAATCCAGGCTTACTTGGTTTATTGGGCTAGGCCCAGCTACATTTGGGCTCGTCAAATTTCATTAAATTTAATCTCACCAATTGGTCAAACGGCTGGCTTAGTTTTAGGCGGTGAACACTAAGCCACTTCCAGATGATTGCTGAAAAAACTACCGAAACTATAAAAGAATTCAAAGGATATTCCGATTTTTGCCTTCCAACTTGATGTAGCAACCAGTACAAAAAGACTTGATGTAGCAAGCTCAATTGAGTAAAGACAATTCATTTCCTCGCATACCCCATTATTTTTTTTTTTTTTTTTTTTTTCATTTCTCCAGGAACCAAACAAAATCCAGTTCAAATTTCTCTAAAATGCTAAACAAATTAAATAAAAAACCTTAAAAAAAACCCCATACACTTCATTCATTGAACATAGAACTCGCCAATATAGTAAAACCTAAAAAACGCAATTGAACTCTTCGAATTTAGAACTCACCAATTGCTTAGAAGACTCAACTTCACGATCAGACTCCTCCTCCGACGCATATTCATCATACGCAAACCGACCATAGCCCAAATTCTGCTGATAAAAGTAAGGCAAAGAAGAAGAATAAGACCCATTGCTCCTCTTCGATACAGAAACACCGGGGGAAGCCGCTGAGCACGTGAATGCGAAAATGGGTCTCGGACGATTGTGGTGATGAGATAGCTTTTGGTGCCTCAAGGTAGGGTTTTTGGGAAGGTGACGATTGAAGTGTAGATGAAATATGGTGGGTTTTGGGTGTTTGAGAGTCATGGCCAGGTATGGACTGACTCTGAGGTAGTTGTGACGGAGAATTGACGAGCAAGGCATCGCGGTGAATGCTCAGTCTGAAAGAGTATGAGACATTTCTGTGGTTTAGGGTTCTAGAAAGGAGGTGCTTGGTTGGTTAGTTTTGTTCCACGGGAATTTGGTTGGCTGTGTGCAAAAGCATTGCCGCTGATTTTTTATTCTTTTTAAATTTTTGACTTTTTATTAGGGCTGCAAAGCATAAACAATCCTAGTCTAAGGAGAGTGGTCTTTAATACATTTTTTAATTTTTTTTATATTCTTTATTTTCTTTTCATAAATTCGAATTCAAGTAAGATTTATATATAAATTAGGAGGAGCAAGTAAGATTTATCTATAAATTAGTAAGATTTATCTATAAATTAAAATTCAAGTAAGGTTTATTTTCTTTTCATAAATTAGAATTCAAGTAAGATTTAAAGTTAAGTGAAAAACTTTTGATTGTCTATTATATCCCTATAAAAAATATTAAAAGCACTTGTATCCTCACTTATTTAATTACCTAATATTAATTATATATTAAATAACTCTTCATATACTTCCATTTTCACAAGAATTATTGTTCCGTGTATTGTATTTTTTTATTTTTTAATTACCTAATATTAATTACTAGTTATTGTTTGTACTTGAAGACATAGAATAATACAAAAAATTGCCAGTAATAAATATATTTATATTCATACCCAAAATCAAATTACAAACATAAAACAAAGAAAAGAATTTAAGCACTGATTGTAGTGGGAGTGAACAGTGGTAGTGGTAGTGGTGGTGATGGGACACGATGATGGTTGTGGTGGGTGACTACAACCCTGGTGATGGTGGCAGTCATGGGTGACAATGGCAATGCTGGTGGTGGATTTTTTATGACGATGGTGACAGTGATAGTCATGGGTGATGGTGGTGGTGGGTGTGGGCGACGGTGATGATTAGTGGTAGTGGTGGTGGTGGGGTAGTGATGAAGGTGATGGTGGGCGACGATAGGTGTTTTTGGACGACAGTGTGATGGGTTGTGGTAAATAACAGTAATGGTGGTGGTAAGTGCAGTAGGGGGTGGCGACAGTGGTGGGCGATGACGATTGGTGGTGATAAGTTTGATAGGGGTGGATGACAGTGATTGGCAGCGATGGTGAGCAATGTTGGGTGATGGGTTGTGATAATGGACGACGATGGGTGGTAGTGAGCAACAATGGAAGTGGTGGATGTTGACGGAGGGCGACGGTGATAATGGTAATAAGTATAAAAATGAGATGAAAATTATGGTGGGTGGTTGCAGTAGACGACAGCAATAACAATCGATGGTAGGTGGCAATGATGGTGGGGCAGCAGGGGTAATGGGGGTGGGGGTAGGATGGCGACAATAGCGACAACAATGGCAGTGGTGTTAGTAATGGTGGTGGCGGTGATACGGTGGCAGTGGCGGTGGTGGTGGTGGGGCGATTGGTGTAATGGTGGTGGTGGGGTGGCGATAGTGGTGGTGGCAATGACAGCGGTGGAGGTGATAGTTGTTGTGGCAGGGATAGTGATGGGGCAGCGACGGCGGTGGTGGTAGTGGTGATGGTGGTGGGACGATTGGGGTGGTAGTGGTGGAACGGTTTTCAAACACTATTTTTTTAAAAGTATTTATGAGAAGTTATAAGTATTAAATACACTTTTAAAAAGTCACTCCAAATATACTCTTAGAGCCTTATTTTCTATATTAAATTTGGAATGTTAATATTAGCTGTCAGATTAACTTTAAAAGTAAAATTTAAAAAAATCTCAACCGCGAATAGTAAAAGTCATTATGTTTATCTTTTGAGATTTGAATTGTATTATACTTTATTATATTTATATATTCAAATGACTCTTCATATATTTTCATTTTCATAATAATTATTGCTTCATGTATTATACTTTTTTTCTAAGTTAATGACACTATCTCTCTTTCATTTACTTTTCAAAAAAAAAATTGTTGACAATAAATCCATTAATCATCTTTACTTTATGAAAAGCAATAGGTTATCATTAATATGACTATTATGCCATTGATAACCATCATAAAGTTTCTTTTATCATTTTTCTAATATAAACTAATGTGTAGCTTTGCAAACTGTACAAATTTCTGACAATAAATATATTAATTAATCAAATGGAATTTGAATCATTTCATCTTCTATATTTATGGCTATGTGGACAGCTAAGAATCAAATATTTAATCTCATAAATGTCAATCATAAATTAATTATAATACTATTTTATTCCTCTCTCATTCTTTCATATTCATGTTTTTTATTGCAGGTTATTACTCATTTCATATGATTTATGTTTTGCTTGAAGTTTGGCTTGCACTAATATCTTTAAAATTCTCTTCTTGATTTGTCAAGTGTTTTTTATTTATGAACAAGCGTGATCAATTGTGGAAGGTCAGTGTGACACTAGTATCTTGAAATTTATTTACTCTAAATCATATACCTTCTATGTGTTTAATTTCCATGATAATAGGGTCATTTTTTGTTTAGTAGTGAAACTCATTTTGCATTTTAGCATTATATCACGTGTGTAAAAAAAATTACATGATTATTCTCATGCATTGAATAATTGAAACGAGATCTTCTATCATATGAATCATGATTCAACTAGGTTTTTTGAATTGCTCTAGGACATAAGGTACCAAAAACTAATTTTTGACAATATACATTTTACCATTTGAATATGGTAAAATAAATTTTAGTATGTTCATTATAGATTTTTGTGGATAATTCTTTTTTTAGAATGTTCATGAAGCATATATGACATTTTTTTTGAAGTGTAATTTAATATTTGTCTTTCAGTAAATAATGAAACAATTAGTGTTCACCAATTATTTGTTTTTGTTATCAAAAATATAATAATGAATTTTGAGGTAGACCGTCTCAAGCTTATCATAATATAAGCATCCCTTTGTTTGTTATCCTTTTAGAAATGATGAATATTAAATTTGGAGTAGACTATTAAACTCTAATTTTAAATTTTAGTATGTGGCTAAATTTGTCCATAACATAAGTTTCACTAGATACTACACAAAATATTTAAGCAAAGTTTATTTATACAGTTAATGTTATTTCATAATTTTTATAGCAATAATATATTTGATATTGAAAATAATCCACATGCAATGCACTTCTATACAAAAAAAACATATAAATTTACATATCTATATCTATATCTATCTATCTATATTTATTATTGATAGTGTATTTCAACGTGATGCAATTTTGTGACGACGAGTAAATAAAAGAAACAATCTTGGAATTATTGGGATCTGAGCTACTAGGCTCGAGGGAGTGATACTGAGAATTGTTGGGGAGTTAGAGAATTAACACAGTAGAAATATAGTGGTTCACCGGCTCAAAAGCTCGGTTAATCCATTCTTCAATGGAGATTCTTGCTCCTTCCTTCACTCTTTACTATATCAAAAAGGGTTACAAAATGTACGAAGTGATACCAGGGTTCTTGCCCCTCTGTTGGGGGCGTTACATAGTATTTATAGGGGTATCCCTTAATTTATGAGATCCGATCCGTGATCCTTGTCATCTATCTAAGGAATTCTCCTTAGTCTTAAGAGAGTATCTTGGTTGGTTGAGGATTTTGTGGCTTGAGTGTTATTTCAAACCGTCTTTCGAGTTATTTGTAGTATCCAATTGTTTTCTCCCTGGTTCAGCTTATTATCTCGCTCTAAGGGGAATTCTAGCTCTGATTTTCTGAGTTCTGCATTACTCTGACCTTTTGAGCTCAGCTTACCTGATCTCCGTTCCTGAGCTCCAGCTCGACAATCATTTTGAGTATCATCAGTTGCCCCCCAGCTCTTGGTCGAGCTAGCTCGAGCAAGGGCTGAACTTAGGATGTAACAGTGATGGCTTCCCAATCAGTTTACGTGGGATATATATATATATATATAATATATATATATATATATATATATTATTATTTATTTTTAAAGCAGTTGTCAGTAATCATTTTCTTCCTCGTTTCTTGTGCACGTTGTCCGTTTTGAGGCCCAAGGTACCGTAAGCTCTAAATACCCTTGGATCACCGATTTGCTCCTCACTCTACAGATCCTTTTCGGCTTCCTTATCCTTTCACGACTTCATCTTCCCCATTCTGTTGCTGGTTTTAGGGTTTTCTCTGAGGGACGATTACCCCAGTTTCGACTTGGAGGCTTAGCGTGATTTAGTTCTAAACCCCCTCCTCGAGCTTTAATCTATCACCAATTCGCGGTTATGTACGTTTTCCCTTTCTTTCCCAGCTCCTTGTCCTGGATCCCTTAAGTTTAAGGTGGTTTTGGCATTTTTGGGCCTTTCGATTCTGCTACGCTAGGAGCTGAAGTATTCTCCTGTCTCGTCTTCCTCTCTTCTTGGACCCTTACTCCACAGTTAGGATTTTTGCCATCGATTTTCAATGTCTTGCTCCTTGGGCTCTCAAAGAGTGTTTCTCCGAGGTCCCCCCTCTTTATAGCTCTTTTAAGCTTCCTTATTCTTGTCCAGCTATGTCTGCTTCCTCTGAAACTACGGGATCGCCCATTTCACTAATGAAAGATGGGTTCGTTGAGGAAGATTTCGACCTGGGGGATGTGGGGTTAGAGATAGATGATTTCTCCGGAGTGGACTTTGTCAATGTTGAGGGAGGCACTGAGGAGCCTCCTCCTGCCCTAAAATCTCCCAACAAAGGCAAAACTAAAATAAGTGGTGTGGGGATTTCAGGCAGTACTGAGGGTGGTGTTACTGCCCCCAGGGCCTCCGAGCTCGTGGGGTGTAGTGACATCGTTCCTTCTTACATGAAGGTGCTGCCTGCCCGCTTTGGGTTTCCTCAAGGCCTCCAGTTTTGGAGTCCGAACATGTTTACCTTATACGATTCCTTTATCCCTAAAAAGGTCTGCTTCTTCCTGGCTGCTTTTGAGAATGACTTTCGTTTTCCTCTGCATCCTTTCATCAAAAATGTTTTGCAACATTTCAATGTCTGCCCTACCCAGCTTTCTCCTAACTTTTGGGGGGGTGCTGGTTGGTCTTCTTGTCTTCTTTAAGAAACATGATCTGGGTGCCCCCACCGTGTCTTTGCTCATGAAATTCTTCAATGTCAAATATCTCCCCACTGATGGCTTTTTATACATCTCCAAAGGAGTGAAAACCAAAGTTCTTATCTCCGATCTTCCGAGCTCCCACAAGCGCTGGAAAAAATTATTCTTTTTCGTGTGGGGGAGGGAATGGGAGTTCAATTCTGCCGACATGACGAACACTCTTCCCGTCCCTCGGGGGTGGTGTGCCCCTGACAACTTGGGTGAGCTTCTTTTTATGAAAGTTAGAATAAGTTCTAGCTTCCCTTAGGTTGACCTTGTTTGGCTGGTTTCGTTTCTCAGGCATCCGGCCAGACCTTAATGCCGCAGACGAACAGGTCCTAAGGATCCATCTCTTTCACACTAAATCACACTAAATCACAAGATATGGATCCATCTCATGATCCACTCATCTCTTCCCAATTTATCTACTAATCTACGTTTGTATCATACTTAGCACCAAAATCTAAAAAATATTATCTGGATGGGTAAGCAACCAAGACCAATAAAAAACTTCCTCAAACCTAAACAAGGTTTATAAAAATATAAAATAGGCATGTCTTAATTGAACAAAATAACATATATAGTTTTAGAGATAAAAAGGACTGTGTCATTGTAACGATCTCAAATTTTGGTATGTCAACAAACAAGAATTCATATTCATGAATAACTAGAATCAATTTCCAAAGCAAACGATCAAGATAAACATATCTAATTTACATAAGTTGAATCACATGTATCTACACAACGAATGTATCTAGCCCACACACACACCCAAATCATTCAACCAATACTCGCATGTATACAACATTTTCAAAAAGTGCATGTACCAACGCATTAGCATTGATGTGACTCCCCAGTAATAGTATACTAGCCCTCTGTCTCGATCACCGTGAATGAATTCTAGAGCCCTCACAAGGACCCAAGTACCTTAAATCACCTATTGCAAGGATTTCAACTCTCCAAATCCATTTTTGATGTTACTTTAATCTAATTAAGTTTAGAACTTCACTAAAGGTATTTCTCCTAGGATGATCACCCTGAAACCTCAATCTTCTCATCATATCTCAACTATTCCTCCAATCATCATTTACATAGTCAATTCATCCTTGATTTATTTTACATCCATGCAATACATAATAACCTTAATATAAATCAAAATAATTACTTGGGGTTTATAGTTAGTGTAGACTTGTACTTATTAAAGAAGCAGGAAACTGCCCCAACCAATGGAAGATGATTAAACATAGAAAGAAATTAAGGAAAAACCATAGTAGAGGTTGGCTCTAACACCACTATATACATGTATATACAACAATAAGAAGTGAACAAGGAAGAAAAATACTAAATACATGCAAGAATAGAGAACACTAGATAATATTATACAAAGAAGAACAAGGAAGAAAATACTATAAAAACATGAGAATAGAGAACACTAGACAATATGAAAGAGAAGATGTTTGATACAAACGAATTAGAGGTCAGGACATATCCTATTTGTACCTCTCATGGTAGCCTTATTTTGACTTGAAAATAATTAGACGCTTGTCTAACCACCCTTTTCAAGCTTAAATGCATCCGAAACTAAGTTTGACCCGAAAAGTAAATTCGCGTGAAACTTAAACTTCATAATCAATCTTTCAACAACGATTTAAGATTTCTATTATCATTTTAGAAGTTCTCTTAATATAATATTCTTCTTATGTAATTATAGTATGAGGTCTTACAAAGAAGCCATAGGAAAAAGACAATTATAAAGAACTAGAACGAAGGAGGAGAGAGTCGACTAGAGAATCGAAGGAAATTCAAGTAAGAATAATAGATCTTCACAAGAAGACTCTTAATATAATTTTTTTTATGTAATTATAGTACAAGATCATACAAAGTTCCCTCAGAAGCCATATGGAAAAGACAATTATGAAGAACTAGAACGAAGAAGGAGAAAGTCAAAGGAAATTCAAACAAGAATTAGAGATCTTCGCAAGAAGAGCAGTCGATTAGGGATTCAAGAAAAGTCCTAAGTTCTTCAAAGAAAACCTTTAAGAAAGAAAGAAGAAACTATTAAAGACAAATTAAAAAGGAACAAGCCAACCAAAAAATTCCAGGGTTGAAAATCTAGAACCATGAAGCAAAGATTGGAAATTCAAATCGCTAAGAGCAACGAAGGATTTTTTAAGGCTAGATGAATTCTTGAACTAGAGATCTGGCAGGGTTGAAAATCTAGAACCATGAAGCAAAGATTGGAAATTCAAATCGCTAAGAGCAATGAAGGATTTTTAAGGCTAGATGAATTCTTGAACTAGAGATCTGGAAGGCTTAAATAGCCCAGGGAATGACCATTACAAGAAGCTGCCTCATTTAAACTGACAATATATGCCCACTTAAGCAGTTTCCATTTCCCAAAAAAATAATAAACAAAAAGTAACTGAAAACATGATGCATGATCAAACCACGTTAGACAGACCTAATTAGGGGAAACTAATGTGGAAAAAATTAAATACACCATCAAGAAAATTCTTACAGAGGGTGCCTATTTTGAAAGTTACCGTTAGACGAGCTATTAAACTCCAAGGTGAACGGGGAAAGCTCAGAGCATATTCAATCCTTGTAATCAACTCTGCCCCACCTTGTTGGCTCATAAAGAGAATTAGAAAGATAAGATTATACAATGTTTGAAAATCAAAAGGTCTTCTGGTTAGAGTTAACAGTTCACGTTCGAAAGGAAGAAGGGTTGAGACTTCTCATAGAGGAGTCTTAGTCTCTCTATCAGTTTGTAATTCAAAAGACTCCCCTTCCCCAAAAGGAGTAAAGGTTAAAAAAATATTCATTGCAACAATGATACCACGTTAATATTGTCACGTGGTATCACTAACCAATAATGTAAAAATAAATAAAAAAATGGACTCCACACAAGCCAATAACTATTTGTCTATGTAAGTCAATAACTACCCACTTTTTTCCCATGTAAGTCATAACTATCTAAATGGGGTTTACTTTACCTATTTGAAGTTTTATTATTGGTTGACGATATCATGTCATCAATATTGACATAATATCATCGATGCATTGAATATATTATCGTAAAGGTTTGGACAATTTTTGCACCCACAACCTTTATAATATTTTATAGGGAAAAAATAGAAAATTAAAATTTTTTCATGCTAAGATACTTTTTATAGTAGTATTGATACAAGAGAAAAATAAAAATTGTCTATACATTTGTGATAGATAGCAGAATTGCCTTTTTAATACTATTTTTAGAGCAATATTATTTTAGAAATCTTTGTCTTACTATAGAGGGGTATTTTGAAAAATATTAATGTTTTAGCTTAAACCACTATTACTCTCTATAACATATGTCACTCGGAGAGATCTAAGTGCTACAAGTCTCAATTGCCAAGAAATCTTAGAAATATTTTTAAAATATGAGGACATGTCTACTGAAAGTATATCCTATGCATTTTAATTTGCGTCAAAAACTATTCTAGACAAAATGTGACTCAATTTCATTCATATATTGGCCAATGTCTATTTGACCTAGGTCATTCATTTTTGGCTTCCAATTTTTTTTATTATGTGCACTAACGAGTTGTTAATATTTGCATTGGCTAAACCCTTTTTTTATTCTGTTTGGAATGCCTCCATTAACATTTTCTTATTTCATCTTTTTCTTAAATATGTAATCAAATATTGTAATTCATAATCTACATTTGCAGTGGGAACAAACGACAAGTCCTCCCATTTTAGCTGACCATTAAATAGAACGATGTCATTTTGCCCAAAATAACATTGTTTTCACTAACAACAAATGGGTCGTGTTGCAAGTCGTGCCTCTTCCCCGAATTGTTGCCAAAAGATGCCTATCAGGGTGTGTTTGATTTAGGTATTAGAAAGTACTGAATTGGACAAACTCATCCATATCATATCCATCCATCTAGACTTTGGACTAATTATAGTGATAATGTCTCCTTATCTCATGTTTGATTCAAGTATTAAGAAGTAGTGAACCCCATATTTATCTCATCTAATATTATGTTTGGATGGAGTATTGAATGTATAAATATTAAATTATTAAATAACCATTACGATAATTATATTCTAGAGATTCTTGAGAATAAAAATATTTTTTGCCAAAACATACCCCAATCGTACTATTTAACCCACCAAATAGGTGAGTTTATTTAAGAAGGTGTATGTGACTACAAATGCATTATTTATCTGGGCCTTAATTATTTTTAGGTAATAATATCAGGCTCAAAATATATCTACACAATAAAGTAGCTAGATTGTTTGTCTTGAACTTTTCACGGCTCAGATAGTTTGAAGAAATTATTGATCCGACGGTTCTAATGCAAAATCACCCCCCCAATTTTTTGAACAAAACTTTCATTTTATCCACAATTCTATAACTCCTATCTCTCTTATAACCCCTTTCTCTCTCTCTATCTCATTCTACACATTAATTAGGTCATTAATTATTATTCTATATAATTAAAGATTATTTTTAATAAACAAATGGATCTTAATAGAGATTTTTTATATCAAAACGATTCGAATGACTATAATATAGGTCATCTTTTGTATTGAAATAAAAATACTATAATATTTGAATAGTATAATAGGTGAATAATATATATTTAATTCATGATATATCTATATACTAAGGGAGTTAGCATTATTTGTCTTGAACTTTTTCCGACTCAGATTATTTGATCAAATGATCGAAACTATTCCAATTTTTTTTTTCAGGTCAAAAATTACAAGAATCCTTTTCATTTTACTTGATTTTTGGTTTGAAGTGATTATAATTAGGATTTAAATTGAGCTAAATTTGATTTTCGAGTCTAAAATATATATTCTTCCTTAAACTTAACTCTGCTTGAATTTTGCAAGTATTCAAGTTGAAGTCAAATTGAAATTGATTGTAAAAATAATAAAGAATAATTAAATTAAAAAAATTATGGTGTTAATGTGAATGGGGAGTAGATAAAAATTAGTTTGTAGGTTTAAAATAGAAATGTTAATTGAGTCGAATTTAAATTCAATTTTCGATTTGACGTAATTATGATTAAAACTTAAATTGAGCTGAATTTGACTGTCGAGTATAAAGTATAAATTTTTACTTAAACTTAAATTCGAATGAATTTTATGAATATTTACGTTGAATTCAAATGGAAATTGATTTTAATTTCTCATTAATTTTTTTTTCATTTATGAGAATTCTCGTGAAACTTTTGAATGTTTTCCTTACAAAAGTTACACGAACTTACTTTTAAAAAATAATGCAGAGATAAAGTTATGAATTTTAGGTAAAAACTTGTAGAAAAATAAATAGTTATATTTTTTTGAAATTTGAGATAAAGTTTATTAAAAATGTTAAAATTATGGATGTTTGATTAATAATAGTTATATTTTCTCAGATTTTTGAATAAATATGTTACAAAGTCGTATCGTGACTTTCGTTATATAAATATTTGATAATATATATTCTGCATATAATTTGAACAATATCAATATGATCGTTATATTGTTAAAATTATATTATACATTGTCTTTATTTATAAATAAATATTTATAATGTTTTATGAGTAACATAGTACATTCAAGTACGAACAATTATTAATATTCAAATATGAGAGTGAAGAGGATAGGATGAGACATAATTTTTTTTTCAATCCTTTTTTCTTAAGAGCAACTCTAAGGGGGAGTGACAATCCCATAACTGCATATAATTGTCAAAATGTCACTCTAAATTCAAAATTTTTCACTTCAATGAGAGTGACATCAAGGGTTGAAAATGACAACAATGCTCTTGGGGTGATAATTTTTCAAACTTGGAGAGAGAGAGAGATATTGCATAAAAAATTTATGTATTTGTTTTGCAAGATTACAGTAAAAAGAGAGAAAAGTTGCAACTGAAGTTAAGTTTAATTATATTTTTTAATAGAAATATTAAAATGATACCTCATTTTAACACCTGTCATTAAAACAGATTTATAATTCAAAGATACCAAAATATTATTCAAAATTATAAATAAGTAATTTGACACCCAAAATAACAACCCTTTAAAGTTGCCCTAATACCAAAAGCACAAACATCCTTATGCAATAAAATTATCCCCCAACCAATCACCTCCTCTACCTTATATCCATTCTGGTAATTTTACGAACACTCTCGAACTCTACCCAAAACTCCAAGCCCACCTCTTACTCTCCCTCCTTTTCTATCTATTCTAGGGTTTCTATATCATTTACCCGCACACGCACACTTTTTCTCTCACGAACCCACTCTCTAAAGACTCTGAACTAAGCGATCTGATCAACAATGGCTGCCCCAGCGGTCGTCCAAGCCCCACGCTCAGGCCCTTCGAAGACCGAGACCTTCACGGACAACAAGCGGAAAGACGACGTCCGAATGGCGAACATAGCGGCGGCGCAATCGGTTGCCAGTGCTGTCCGGACGAGCTTAGGTCCTAAGGGTATGGACAAGATGATCTGCACGGCTTCTGGCGAGGTCATAATCACCAATGACGGCGCAACCATTTTGAATAAGATGGAAGTCCTCCAACCCGCCGCTAAATTCCTCGTTGAGCTCTCCAAGTCCCAGGACGTTGTAGCCGGTGACGGCACTACCACCGTCGTGTTATCGCTGGCGCATTGCTCAAACAATGCCCTCTCTCTTCTAAGTTCAGGTATTCATCCTACCATTGTCTTCACTCACTTCACAAACTGTTATGAACCCAACTTTTGTCGTTGTTTTGCACAAAATGGCTGATCTTGTAGTCGAACCCATAATATCACGGTTGGTAGTTGTTACTCCTAGTACTGAATCGGGTCATGGCCTCTGAAATTAGACTTCAACGAAAGGCTTCCAAATATCAAAAACATTGAAGAAAATTTTTACAGGAGAGCTTGGGAGCAAGAAGTACCCATATGGTTTCTATCCCAGATCTTTGTTGGGACTGACTCCCTTGGCATCTTGGCACTGCCATTGATAAAATCTCTTGAAGTATTAACTGCAATGGGGACCCAAAGATGAACATTGCAATGAAATGGAATCATTTCATCTATCTAGTTGGGAAATTGAGATTGGGTCACAAGTGAGACAATTCTTGACTTACTGCGAATGTGTGCAAGTTTTATAATCACCCCACATCCCCAATAAGTCCAAGGTACTATCTTGAATGTGGCCTGAGCTCGTTGTCATAAAAATAAAATTATTTGTTTCATTTGGATTCCAAACATACTATGAATAGAAATGAAGGAAATATACTTTTAATACACTTAGTAGTGAAGCAGTGGCAAAGTTCTGTCTTTTGATATTTGGATGCTTCTAGAATTTGAGTTTTTGGGACTTTCTGAGACTGAATATTTTTGATGAATG
>CAUOFW020005121.1:0-28435 GCA_963454935.2 Ilex paraguariensis | reverse complement strand
CCTCAGTGATAAGTCCTTGGTCATTCCAATAGTGAGGTTTAGATATACTAGACCTCTTCCCACTGGTGTAGGACAATGTAAGTTTGCCATTGTAGTAGTGGATTATTTTACCAAGTAGGCAGAGGTAGAGCCCTTAGCAGTCATTACAGAACAAAAGGTTCAAAATTTTACTTGAAAATCTATAATCTGTCGATTGGGATCCCCAGAGCAATTGTGTCGGATAATGGGAAGCAGTTCGACAACCCGAAGTTCAAAAACTTCTATGCTGAGCTTGGAATAAAAAATTACTTTTCTACCCCAACTCATCCTCAGTCTAATGGACAAGCAGAAGTCATGATCAGGACTATAAAGTCCGCCCTGAAGACCAAGCTGGAAAATCTGAAAGGTAAATGGGTGGAGTGCCTCCCAGAAGTACTATGGGCTTATAGGACAACCACTAGGCCGGCAACACAAGAGACTCCATTTGCTTTGACTTTCGGTTCTGAGGCAGTGGCGCCTGTCGAAGTTGGGCTCCCTTCACTTAGAACAGAATTAGCAAACGAGAAAAATAATGATAATTTCCTTCTGCTAAGTTTGGATCTGTTGGAAGGAAAGAGGGAGGCAGCATTGAACAACATAAAAGATTTACCAAATGAAGGCAGCTAGGTACTACAACAGGAAGGTCAAACATAGGAGTTTCAAGGTTGGAGATCTGGTCCTAAAGAAGCTTCTGCTGGCAAGAAAGGATCCCACTCATGGGAAACTGCGGCTTAACTAGGAAGGTCCATACATAGTCTCTTGAGTAATTAGATCAAAAATTATGAATTACAAACGGAAGAAGGAAAAGTCTTGCCCCATTCATGGAATGCAGAACATCTTAGGAAATTTTTTCAGTAAGTTTATCTTGTATTATGAATCATTGTTAAAAAAATAGCAAGTCTGTGATTCATCTATCCTTATGAGCACGCAAAAAAAAAAAAGAGCCTTAGAGCTCGCGATGAACTCATCAGTTCATAAAAAGAGCCTTAGAACTCAGTATGAACTCGTTAATTCATAAAAAGAGCCTTCGAGCTCACGATGAGCTCATCAGTTCATAAAAAGAGCCTTAGAGCTCACGATGAACTCATCAGTTCATAAAAAGAGCCATGGAGCTCAGTATGAACTCATTAGTTCATAAAAGAGTCCTAGAGCTCACGACGAACTCATCAGTTCATAAAATGAGTCTTATAGCTCACGATGAACTCATCAGTTCATAAAAAGAGCCCTAGAGCTCAGTATGAACTCATTAGTTCATAAAAGAGCATTAGAGCTCACGACGAATTTATCAGTTCATAAAAAGGGCTTTAGAGCTCACGATGAACTCATTAGTTTATAAAAGATTCTTAGAGCTCACGACGAACTCATCAGTTTATAAAATGAGCCTTAGAGCTCACGAAGCCCTGGAGCTCAGTATGAACTCATTAGTTCATAATAGAGCATTAGAGCTCACAACGAACTCATCAGTTCATAAAAAGGGCTTTAGAGCTCACGATGAACTCATTAGTTCATAAAAAGAGCCTTAAAATTCACGATGAACTCATTAGTTCATAAAAAGAGCCTTAGAGCTCACAAAGAACTCATTAGTTCATAAAAAGAACTTTAGAGCTCACGATGAACTCGTCAGTTCATAGAAAGAGCCCTAGAGCTCACGGAGAACTTACCTGTTCATAAAGAAAGCCCTGAACTCACGATGAATTTATCAGTTCGTAAGAAGAGCTCAAGAGCTCGGAATGAACTTATTAATTCATAACAAAGAATGATAAACTCATTGGTTCATGGTAAGAACTTTAGGGTTCGCGATGAATTCATCAAAAGAGTCATGGAGCTTAGAAACATCAGAGATTACAAAACAAAAGACTTCTTCAAATCATAAATCGTTCACGATGTGCAGCAAATATGGGAAAGTTAAGGTTTTCAGAACATCAGCAGTTACAAGGAATCAATCAAAGCAGAATTCCTAGTCGTCTCTCCAACTCAGTTATCCTTTCCTTCAGACGAAGGTTCTCCTCTTTTAGCTCATCTTTTTCCATCTCAGCTGATGACAAAAGATCCATTAGTTTTTGCCCAGCAGCAGAGAACAGAACTCCCCCCAGGCCAGAGTCTGAGGTAGGGGGAGGAAGAATCATCCCTCTTGCAACTCTTCGAAGGAGTTCCAGTGTCTTTGCTCTTTTCAGATTCTAAAGAAAAAAAGTCGGGTTCAGGAAAAAAAGAAAAGTCTCGCTCAGCCGCAGCAGCACTAAACAAGTACAGATTGTCTGATGTTATGAGCTCAGAAAAGGACATGGGCTCAGCTTGGGTCATTAATTCTGTCCTCATCAATTCAAGCAAGTTTAGGTCAGGAACATCTGTACACCAAAAAAAAAAAAAGATAAGCAGATAGCATCATAAAAATTTGATCCTAAGAGAGGGAAACTCGTCACTCTCACCCGGGTAAGAATAGCTCTTCCAAGACTGAGGGACTCTACACTCCCTAGTGCCCACCTCGGAAGACCTCCATGAGTCACTTGAAGTAAAAGTGTTGGGCCCATCCTAAAGGAGGAGAGGGGAGATCAAACACTAAGTGACGTAGCCTGAAGTCTCTCCACTGAAAGCGAACGAAGCATGAAACTTCATCCTACTCAATGTCAAAATAGTAAAGAAATTCTACAACTGTAGGAAACTCGTCATTATCTTGCAGACGCCAAAAGAGAAAGAAACTGGTCATGACAGCCCATCCTATGGGTGAAAGACGAGAGAGACACAAGCTGATATAGGCCAAAATAAATCCAATAGAAGGGTGAATGGGAAGGCGCAGACCTAACTCCAAAGCTACTTCAAAGAAGCACGTCTCCCCAAGAGGAAGATAATTACAAGGTTCATCGGAGCTTGGAGCACGTAGAGGTAACTCAAAATCAAAAAAGAATTTCTTCCTTATCCTCTCTAAATCGAAGGACGTCATCACTGAGAAAATAAAGTAGCGAGTATGCCACATCCACTCAACTCCAAAGGAGGTTCGCTCTTGAAACAGAGCAGAAAATGGGGCAGACATAGTGGACTCAGGCGAAAAAGAGAAGAGAATGAGATATAAGGCATTAAGCCCTCAAGAATAACAAAGGGATACCTGGAGGGAAGTGATAGCCAGTACTTATAGACATCCTTTGAAGACCCCAAATTTTTAAGAAGTTATTAATTACACGAAACCTTAGGTCGGTGGGTCTCTAGGTTTTCAAATTAAGGAAGCAGGAACCTTTTTGGTAGGATGGATATGCATTGAAAGCAGACATCAATGACACCGCGGGATAAAATAAGCAGACCTCCAAGGAGGGGTCCAGAGCATAAAAGAAGGTTCAAAACAAAACCTTACACATCGAGAGGTCAGCAAGTCAGAAATGAGGAAGTCAATGCACTCAAGCAGCTGTATCTAGGCATGCTCTTCCAGATTGTCACCATGCGTGTGGTCTATGGCAACCCAGGACCTCGGAACATCAGAACCATTGGACAGAGCATGATTGTAAGCACTTCACTTTACCTAATCAGATCTGTTATACTCACGAGCAGAAAAGAGAACTTGACCAATGACTACACGTGCACATGACTCCTAAGGTTTGCCAAAGGGTCCCCTCGAGCTAGTTCGGAGGTTATTTAGCCCAGGAGCAAGTCAGCTATGCAGGTCAGCAAATTGAAGCTCCTTAAGGGTTAGCTACGCAGGTTAGCAAATGGAAGCTCCTTAAAGGATGAAGTAAGGCTAGAGCTCTGGTGGTCAGTTGTTGGAGTTCGAACAGAAGTAGGTTGAGAAGCTGGAAGCTCAGCTAGACACATTAGCAGTTATTCCTAACCTTTTTACTTCAAGGAGATCTGAATGACCCCCTGAAGCAAAGGGGGCAAAGAGTTGAGGAATATCATATTCGATTGATGGTAGAGTAGAGCAACAAATTAAAATCAAAGGGAAAGAAGAAGAGTTATAAGCAGTAAATTAAAGATACAAAATGCTACAATTCTGAAATTTTTGTTTCAAAATGTTACAATTCTGAGATAATTAGCCCAAAGCTACAAATTCTAAGTTTTTGAAGGGAGAGTAGATGAAGGGCCCTGCAGTGCAGTAGCTGATGTCTCAGCACTAGGAATGGAAGAAGGGCTCTCTAGCTCAGCAGGTGACCTCTCTGGCATAACAACAGTTGAAGTTTCAAGAGGGCCAAGAGCAGGCAAAGAGGTAGGGACCTCAGATTTAACCAAGGTTCTTGTGGCCAGCTCATCAGGGAGGGAAGAAGCAAGATCAACAACCAGAGGAGTAGAGATGCCTAAGGAGGCGGAAGCATCTTGAGCTGAAGTTCCAACTAGAGGAATAAGCCCTCCAGAGTCTATAGGCACATCTTCAGAAATAGGAGGAGCAGGAGCATCATCCCCTTCTTCATTAGACCCCTCGGCCTCTTCCTCAGGGGGAATTGAAAAGTCAAAGTTCAGTTTAAGGTAAGTCCTTTCAGCTATACCCTGGAAAACAATCCACCCTTTTTCCCACCTAGTGAGAACGTCATCCTCTGGCTGGGCAATCAGCTCATCTTTTTTCTAGATGGTAGTGTCTCGCACCTCTAGCGCCTCCCTAGCAGCCCCTAACTCATCCCTGACAGTATCATTGACCTTTGCTAGCACCTCGTACTCCCTTTTTATGTTCCTGAAGGAAGTCAGAGTATCAAGGGACTTCCGACTTTCCTTGATCCAGTCATTGATTTTTGACTGGAGGTCTTCCTTAGTCTTGCTGAGCTCCTCTTGTCTGGACTTGGCAAGGGAAGACTGTTGTTCCACTTACTTTTGCAACTCCTTTACCTGGACTTTAAGGTCATTATTCTCAAAGGCCAGATTGACACACTTCAACTCAAAAGCTTTGGAAGTATTGGCTGACCCCTCTAGGGCTTGGATTTGCTTTAACAAGCTGCTTATTTGAATGACGGTCTGAAGACAAGCATGAAAGATTAGTGTAAAGGGAAGAGCACACGACAAAAAAGAAAAAAGAAAAAGAAAAAGAAAAAGGAGAATTTGACAAATTAGAATCTCACTGAGGTACAGCCATACACCGCAATGGAAATATAGGTTCCCAGGGGTACAGAAGTGACCGCATCAATGTCAGGCTCTGGGATAATGGAGGCAATGACCTTTGCAGCACGGTTTACATCGGTAATAAGAGAATTCTCAGACTTCGAGAAGACCCCTTTGCCTGTCATGAGAGGTTGGGAGATCTCCTTGATAGATGCAGAAGCAACACGACCAGGGAAAGTACGGGCAGTCTCCAGGGCCCTTTCAACTTCAGTGTAGAAGGGGAGGACTCGTCTCGCCTAGGAGCATCTTTAGTGGCAAGTTGGGTTCCTTGGGGGAGAGGAAGTCCTGAGGTTGGTGAAGCATGTAGGGGGGATGGTGAAGCCTTCTGGATAGAGGCAGAGGCAGAGGAAGTACCCATTTTTTGAACCTTAGCTCGAGTAACTAGGCTCCCACCAGAACTGTCCTCAACCTTGCGCTTAGTACCACCCTTATTTTTCTTCTTCAATAGCTCTACCTTAGCTTGGAGCATCTTAGGGGTAGGCTTCATTGTAGAAGACCCTGGGAGATTTAGAATAAGCTGGTTAGTCAAAAGGAAAAAGAAATGGAGAAAAACAATGAAATCAAATAAGGAAAAGAGCATTACTTTCTATGTCCTCAGGTCAGATAAAGGAAAGTGGGATTGGAGGAGGTCCGAATCCCTGCATTTATAATTCCCAGGGCTTAAGGAGCTTAGAGTACTTCTCTGGATTACACTTAGCCAACTTCAGTTTCACCCGCTTGTCCTCGGCGCTGAGTTTAAGTCGCATGCTTAAGAAAGGGGGAACACCAAAAATGCAGAGGTTAGGAAAACAACTCATAAATCTTCAAATCGCAGTTCAGTCAAGCAAGAACTCACCTAAGTTATCTGGGCTCTGAAAATCCCAGGAGTGTCTGTTTTATCAGCAAGGTTGTATTTCCAGTTGACACCCCCAACGAAAAAAAAATTCTTTTTCCAGCCTTTATGAGAACTCGGGAGGTGTGTGATGATCTGCCTAGACGAGGTCCGCCTAGAAACATATAGAAAGCTCTTAGTTGAGGTAAGCTTGACATTGAAAAGGTCCATAAGCAGAGAAATGGTGGGAGTCTCAAGCCCATGCTTCTTAAATAAAAGTAAAAGACCCACTAAAACATCCCAGAAGTTAGGAGAAAGCTGAGCAAGACAGACATTGAGGTGCTGCAGAACATTTTTGATGAAGGGATGCATAGGAAAGCGAAGACCATTCTCGAAAGCGGCCACAAAAAAAACAAATTTTTTTGTGCACTTGGGCAACATATGGGGTGAGTTTATCCGGGCACCAGGGCTGAACACCAGGAAAAAAATTAAAATGAACACTAAGAGCTTCCATGAGAATAAGATCCACCTCACTGGGACCCACGAGCTCAGCATACCTGAAGGCAGCCCTCATATCCGTTGTACTATCAGGAATCCCAACCTCACTCACCTTGCCTTTACCCTTGTCAGCACTAGGAGATACATGAGAGAAAAATGAGGGGAGTTCCTTGGAGTCCACCTCGGTATCGACAACCTCAACACCGGGGAAGTTGTTAATCTCATCACCTATATCCCCTAAATCAAAATCTATCTCGGCAGACTTGTCGCCTAGGAGAAAAACAGAGGAGGGAGTTGCTCCAGAGGAGGCAGACATGATTGACAAATCGAAAGAATTATAAAAAGGAGGAATACTAACTAAACACCCCCTGATAATCCTAGGGTCAGCACTGTACCTCCCGACAATAAGAATTCGCACAATAGAGTTCCAATCCACAACGCAGGGAAGAGAAGATAGGCAACGATCGCGATTCCAAAAGAAAAAAATTGAAAAACCCAAAAAAACAATAGTCACCTCGAAGTCGAGGGATCCAGAGTGAGGAAAGGCAAGAGAAAGAGAAAGGGGCAAAAGAAAAACGTACCTAAACAGGGAAGAGAGTAACAAGCAGCAGCCAAAGAGCAAAATTGGAGGAGAGGAACAAAGCAGGACTTTGAGTCGAACCCAAAAAACATAGTCTAGAGCAGAGAATAAGGGAATCGTGTGGAGGAAAGCCCAGAAATCACAGAGAAAAAGAGCCGGAGGCGAAGGTGAACAGCGTAAAAGATGAACGGTGATTTTGTATGTTTTCTTTTAGCCGTTTTGAGCATTTAAGGCTTGAAAGACATGAGATAAGGCATGCGCAGGAACCAAGGGAGTCATGATTGCTGCCACCGTCAAAAAGCCCCTCTCACATGCATCTCACATGCAGGCTAAGGTCATTTAGGCGCAGGTCTGGTCCAAGGTAAAAGCAGCTCAGTCCATGCCCAAGCTCGCTTGGGCCAAGGGCTGGGGGCCAACTGATGATACCTCAAATAAATCTCAAATGTCAGCTCAGGAGGTCAGACTAAACGAATAGAACTCGAAAGAGTAGAGCTGGAGGTCCCTTCGAGATAACCAAGGGCAATAACAACTAAGGCAATAGCTGGAAGATCACGAGAGGTTCCTAAAAGCGTTAGGAAATTATAATCAAGACACCTAATCTCAACCAACCAAGATCTTCTTTTAGAATTAGAGAGAATCCCACGAAATAAGAGCAATAATCTTAGCTAGAATCCCACTTAACAAAAAATGACCCTATAAATGCACTGCAACACTTCCTAACAAGGGAGAGAACCCTAATGGCAAGAGGAAGTCATAACAACTTTGTAATCATCGTGAATAAAATAGAAAGAGCAAGAACTTCCATTGAATAATAGATTAGTCGAGCTCCTGAGTCGATAAACCATTATATTTTTACTGTGTACACCTTATTAATTCCTTGAATATTTTATCAATTAGCATCGTATACAAGTTTCATAACTCTGATTCACGCTCACATCAGATTACTTTCATCTTAACTCTTCCAAGTTGGTATACATCATCAAAATTTAAGTAAATGTTTGGAGATGCTACGACAAAACCGACCAAACAAAAACAAAAGATTTGTCCACTTGCCCCGTCAAAAGATTCTCACCGCAACGACAGAGAATCCAAAATTATATTATATAATATACCCTCTTAAAGACTCAGGTTAGGTAACTACTCTACTAGTTCCGATCGAAATTAGCTTTGCTCACTAATTCAATTTTGTATCCGAGCTTCATCGATGGACAAATCCGTGGACCCAGAGAGTGGCTTCTGCTCAGAAACCAAAACTTTCCACAGTCTCAGACCACCCGTCACTCTTCCACCGGAAACCACCCCTCTCTCCGCCGCTTCTTATGCTCTCTCACTCCAACTCACTTCACCATGGCCCAACCCAACCGCTCTGATCAACTCAGCCACCGGCCGCCGCCTCTCTTACTCCGAATTCGCCAAACAAACCAAAACCCTGGCCGCATCTCTGCAAAACCTAACGGGCCTCTCCAAAGGAGACACTGCATTCATTCTCTCTCCCAATTCAACCCAAATTCCTATCCTATACTGCTCTCTTCTCTCTCTCGGAATTATCATCTCTCCCGCCAACCCAGCCAGCACCGAGGCCGAGATTTCCCGTCAAATCAAGCTCTCTAAACCACTGATCGCCTTTGCCGTTTCATCAACGTGTCACAAACTCCCAACCATGCGATACCGGACAATACTTATTGACTCGCCTGAGTTTGAGTCGATGTTATCGAGTTCCAGTCGTGAACTCTGCCCCCCCGTCGAAGTGAGTCAGTCTGATATCGCGGCGATCATGTACTCGTCAGGGACTACCGGGCAAGTCAAAGGTGTGATGCTGACTCATCGGAACTTGATTGCGATCGTAGGGATTTTTTTAGCTCAGCGACTGGAGAGGGAGTCACCGGAGGTGTTGCTGTATACGGTGCCTTACTTTCATGTGTTTGGGTTTTTTTACAGTGTGAAGTCTGTGGCTCTAAGTGAGACAGTGGTGGTGATGGAGAGGTTTGACTTGAGGAAAATGTTGAGAGCCGTGGAGGAGTTCAGGGTGACGGATGTGGCTGTGGCGCCGCCGGTGTTGGTGGCTATGACGAAGGGAGATGTGAGGGATGGCTATGATTTGAGGTCGTTGGATAAGGTTGGTTGTGGTGGTGCGCCACTTGGCAAGGACGTGATCAGAACATTTACAACAAAATTTCCGGGTGTTCTCTTATGTCAGGTTAGTAGTGTCCACCATTGAAGGCTCAATCTAATTATCCAACTAATGGTTGGTATTAGATTGGCATTAGACTCTAATTTTAGTTGAAATTTATTATTAATTTAATAATTTTAATGAATTAAATCACCAAATTATATCTAAATAGTATCATTACTACTTTTAATTGGAATGTCATGCCTACAATTCACCGGCCAAGATTGACCCCAAAACAAAAAAGAAATTCATCCACTAATATAGCCTCTTAAATAAATCTATCTATTTTGGGGGTTTAAATACTCCGGTTGGGGAGTATTTGTATAAAATACATATTTACCTTCAAGAATATGTAATATATAAATATCATTCTTTACCTTAAGGATCCTTTAGTAATTTAAAGTTTATTCTATCTATATAATAAAGTAGCTTACAATTTAAATTTTAAAAGATAAACAAAATAATTTTTGCTATTCGCGGCTGAGATCGCTTTAAATTTTACTTTAAATTTAATCTAACGACTAATATTAACACCCTAAATTTAATAGGAAAAATAGACTCCTAAAGGTGTGTTTGGAGTAACTTTTTAAAAATATTTCTATAAATTATTTCTCATAAATACATTAAAAAAAAAATAGTGTTTGAAACCGTCCCACCATTACCTCTACACCCCACCACCACCATTACCACTACGGTTGCCGTCGCTGCCACCTCCGCCGCCGCTGTCGCTACCACCACCACCGCCGCCGCTACCACTATCACTGTTGCCGCCCTCCCGTCGCCACCACCACCACCACCACTGTCGCCACCGTGGCTACCACCCCCGCTGTCGTCGCTGCCACCACCATTGTTGTTGCCGCCCTCTCGTCGCCACCACCATCATCGCCACCACTGCTACCACAGTCATTACCACCCACCACAATCATCACCGTCTTCTACCGCCCACCACATCTCACCCCCAGTACAAATCAATGCTTAAATTTTTTTATCTCTTCTCTGTGTTTGTGATTTGATTTTGAATATAAATACAAATATATTTATTTTTTATTACTCTGTGACTTCAGGCACGGATAATAACTAGTCATTCAATATTCTATCTAAACAAAGTATTAGTATTAGATGAGATAAATGTGGAGTCCACTTTTTTTTAATACTTGAATCAGACATGAGGTGTGGAGATATTATCACTTTAATTAGCTCAAAAGCCGGATGGATGAGTATGGGATGGACTTGTTTGTCCAAATCTGATCCTTTCTAATACTTAAACCAAACACACCGGTTGGGAGTGTTTGCTTTAAGTATTATGGGTTTGGCTCTTTTAAAATTGATGGGAGATATTGTTGCTATTTTCACAACATTTGAGGCTGTTTGACAGATTGTGCAAACGGACTGATTGCTAATGTTGAATTGATGCTCATGGGAGTAGTACATATCATGATCTTACAAAGCAGCAAGCAACCTTACATTTTGGTCTCTAGCAGCATTATCTAGGCCATCTACCATGGTCTTGCAAAATTAACTATTTATGTGAAAAAGTCCAATCATTCAGTTAGCATTTCAGTTTGTTACTCTTAACTAATTCGTAACTCGGAATTGTGATGTTTTTTTTTATACTGACCTCTAAATCTCTGATCAAGGGTTATGGATTGACTGAAACAACTGGTTCAGCCTTTCGAGCAGTGGGTCCAGAAGAAAGTCTCCGTTGGGGTTCAGTGGGAAGGCTAAATGCCAACTGTGAAGCAAAACTTGTGGATCCAGACACAGGCGTTGCTTTGCCTCCGGGAAACCAAGGAGAGCTCTGGATTAGAGGACCCTTAGTAATGAAAGGTAATGCTTTCTAGTTTAAACCCTTCCTGATTCCTCTTTGCACTTGCGCCAACCACCAGGTCAGGGCCAGCCCTACTCAATCTAAATTCTAGTTTCCAGTGAAAGTTTTAAGGATAGTGGGAGACAGACCCAAAAAAATGAGACCAAATGATGCGGTGCGACCATTATGTGCAAATTTTGAATTTTAAATGAGTAATATGAGACTAAAAATACTATCACGCCACTAACACATCGTTTAATCCCATTTTTAATTGGTCTAGCGTTACCCATGTTTTAAACGACCATTTCAATACTCAATAGAAGAATATAACTAATCTGTTTTTTTTCTTAGGTTATATTGGAAATCCGAAGGAAACTTCTGAAACCCTAGTTGGTGATGGATGGTTGAGGACTGGTGATTTGTGTTACATTGATGAGGAAGGATTTCTTTACGTCGTAGATAGGCTTAAGGAGTTAATCAAATACAAGGGATACCAGGTAATATTCCACGAGTGTGTGAAACCTATCACTACAATTCTACAAATTCAAGGTCTAACATGGTATATATATGTATATAATGTAGGTGCCCCCTGCTGAACTAGAACAATTGCTTCTGTCCCACCTGGAGATTGATGATGCTGCAGTGATACCGTAAGCCTTGATTTTGCTTGAATGCACTCCTCACCTTGCCTCCATAGCATAGAATTTAAGCTTTAAAATGGAATTCTGCACTTTTCTGACTTTCTTCATCCTATTTTTTACTAGCTTTCGATTAATTTACATTCTGAGGTGATCAAGATGAACTTTGGCATTGAGATGAGCTTAATACTGGTGTCAATCATAGATCTAATTAAGCATTATTCATTGTTCAACAGAACGTCAATGGCAAGCTCGGTGTCCAATATTTACTAGCACTTTTATGTTGTTATGGTTGGCTTTTGAAGTTTAAATCATAATTTCACAGATACCCCGATGAAGAAGCTGGTGAAGTGCCCATGGCTTGTGTGGTAAGACGTCCTCAAAGCAGCCTTGATGAAGCACAAGTAGTGGAATTTGTAGCAAAACAGGTGATTTCCTTAAATATATATGCATTATACACTCTTTTTGTGTAAGCCTTTTGTTTGTAAATATCTTTTCTCCATTGTTCAATTTTTGAGCGCCGCCCTCAGGAGGTGGCATGTGAAGAAGAGGGACAGGGAGAGGGTAGAAGGGGATGCTCTGAACGGATCAAAATTACGAATCTTGAATTTATTTGATATTTGATTCAAAAATAGAACTTCATTTATTTAGTCACCATTCTTGAAAATTTGATTGATTACTTCTCAAGAATCTCCTCATCCTTATGCATGAGCTAATAGCATAGTCTTTTTTTACTCCTCTTGGCTGCAGGTTGCACCATACAAGAGAATAAGGCGCGTAGCATTTACTAGTTTCATTCCCAAAAGTCCAGCAGGAAAAATATTGAGGAAGGAGTTAAGAAATATTTTCTCAGGGCCTCTGTCAAGGTTGTGATTGCTTTGGTTTTACTTTCATTATTGTGTACACAAATTTAATTTTAAGATTTATATTCTTAAGTCTTTCAGTTAAATAATTTACACCAAGCAAGCTCTCTTTCTGGTTAGAAACAATATTCGTGAAAACAACTAATTTAAAGTTTTATATTCGTCGAATAATGTTATTCAAATCAAATTTAAATTCAATGTTGCTAATAGTTTGCAAGTCACAAAATTTAGAGAGCCATCAACTGAGTTTTAGTCTCCTATTTTATCTCTTCTCAATTGTTAGTCTAGTTGATGAAAATAACAACTAAGATTTAGCCAAAATTAAGATTGAAGATTGTTTAGTTAAAATTACATCAAACAATTTATAGCAAATTCTATTTTTTGAGAAAATTTATATAGTAAAGTAGTTTACAATTCAAATATTAAAAGATAAACAAAATGATTTTTATTTTTCGCGGTTCAGATCATTTTAAATTTTACTTTAAAATTAATCTAACGGCTAATATTAACACCCTAAATTTAATAAGAAAAATAGGGTCATAAAGGTGTGTTTAGAATGTCTTTTTAAAAGTACTTTTATGAATTATTTCTCATAAGTACTTGAAAAAAAAATATTGTTTGAAACTATCCCACCACTACCTTTACCACCACCACTACCTTTATCACCACCATCGTCACCATCACTACCACCGCCACTGTCGTCGCCGTCACCACCACCACTATCGTCGCCGTCACCACCACTACCACCATCGCCGCCCCACCGCTGCCTGTGCTTGAAGGCACAAATAATAATTAGTATATCTAGATAATAAAGTACAATATAATTCAACTATCAAAAGATAAACAAAACGACTTTTACTATTCGCGATTATCTCTTTAAATTTTATTTTAAAATTAATCTAATGGCTAATATTAAAACCCGAAATTTAATAGAAAAAATAGGCTCCTAAATGTATTTTTGGAGTAATTTTTTAAAAGTATTTTTAGAAATTATTTCTCATAAGCACTTTAAAAAAAAAAATTCTCATAAGTGTTTTAATGGCTAATATTAAAACCCTAAAGGTGTTTTTGGAGTAATTTTTTAAAAGTATTTTTATAAATTATTTCTCATAAATATTTTTTTTAAAAAAAAGAGTGTTTGGAATCACTCTACCACTATCTCTACCACCATTACCCCCACCGCTCCACCACCACTGCCACCACAACCCACCCCCATCATCACCACAGCTGACGCCGCCACCGCCAAAACAACTATCTCAACCCTATCACAGCCACTGCTCCACCACCACTACCACAGCTCTCTATTACTACCACCTCCACTGCCCCACCCATCATCATTACCACTGCCTCAGCACCACCACCTTCACCGCCCCATCACTATACTCACGATCATCATAAACTACCACCACTACCATTGCCCCACTTGCACCCCACCCTCTCACTGGCCCATTGTCACCCACTACCACTGCCCCAATTCCACTTGCACCCCTACCACCACCACTGCCCCATTTGCAACCCACCCCTCTTATTGCCCCACTGTCACTATCATTACTATCGCCACCCACCATTGATTGCTATCATCGTTGTCCACTATCACCACCTATCACCATCATTATCTTATTCTTATATTTATTACCATTACCACAATCATCCCATTAAACATCGTCGCCCTATTGTCAGCACCCACCACTATCATTATTGCTAACCGTCACCCATTATCACGACCAATCATCACCTGTCATTGCCCACTATCGCCACCAGTCATTGTCACCCATCCCCATCACACCTACCATCACCACTCGTCATTGCCCACCATTACAGCTACCCACTATTACCTACCTCCACCATACTCACCACTGCATCCATTTGCTATCACTCATCACACTGTTGTCTAGAAACACCTATCGTTGCCCACAACCACCGTTGTCGTCCCACCACTACCACTACTAACCACCATTACCGTCGTCCACCACCTCCCACACCCACTACCACCACTGCTGCCACTACCATTATTGTCACCAAAAAATTCATCGCCACTATCACCGTTATCACCCGTGGCTACCACCACTACCATGATTGTCACTACCCACCAAAACCATCATCGTCTCCCACCATCACTACTATCGTCTACCACCACTAACGTCGCTCACCCCCATTACAATCGATATTTAAATTTTTTTATCTCTCTTTTATGTTTGTAATTTGATTTTGAGTGTGAATACAAATATATTTATTACTCTGTGCATTCAAACACGAAAAATAACTAGTATTAAATATAACAATAACACTACGTGAGCATCATTACTAAAGCCTATATAAAAAAGTAAAGTTCACTTTCATAATGGTAACACCCTCATTACACCGAATGTTTAGGGTAAATTTTATTTTGTCCTTTGAAATATTCAAATTTTTTAATTTGTCCCATGAATAATTATTTTTTTTACATTATTTTTTCAAAAAAATAAAAATATTTCAATGTGGTCCACTGTCTTATTTTTATTTGATCGTTCTTCTATTTTATAATTCTTGATTGATTGACTTGATACAAAACATATGGCTGCCCAAATGAAAATAAGTTATTCGACCAAATATTTTTATTTCTTTGAGAAAATAACGTAGAAAAATTAATAATTCAGAGAGCAAATTAATTTTTTTTTAAAATTTTTTCAGGGTCAAAATGAGATTTTACTCCTATTCTTGATGAGTTCATAAAAATCCAGAATCTTTCCGGGACAACCCGGACCCAAAACTTAACGACCAGCACCCATGGATCCAAATCGAATAACAGAGTACGACAGACTACTCCGTGCGAAGCAATCCTTCGACCGTTCTTCTCAGTTCTCTCCATCTCTCTCTGTTAGCAGAAAGAAATCTAACCCAGGAAAATTCAGTATGCGCCTCATTCATCAAATTCAAACACCATAGAGATCGAGCTCATTATAGCGTTTGAGCAATTCCACAAGACCCTGACATTTTCAATCTCAATTCTCACACGTAAATGGACATACTATTTGCTCAGATCCAAGCGGACCTCCGGTCCAACGACGCTCTCCGTCAATCCGGCGCACTCCTTCAAGCTCTCCAGCAATCGGCGGCGGGCCGCGACATCTCCGTGATCGCTAAGTCCGCCGTGGAAGAGATCGTGGCCTCTCCGGCCTCCGCCATATCGAAAAAGCTAGCATTCGACTTAATTCGCTCAACACGCCTCACCGCCGACCTTTGGGAAACCGTCTGTACTGGCATTCGCTCCGATCTCGACTTCCCCGATCCTGATGTCACTGCCGCCGCAGTCTCCATACTCGCCGCCATACCCTCGCACCGTCTCGGTAAGCTAATCGCCGATTGCAATAAAGAAATCTCCAACTGCTTCGACTCTCCCAGCGACAATCTCCGCTTCTCCATCACGGAAACCCTTGGTTGCATCCTCGCGCGGGATGATCTCGTGACATTATGTGAGAACAACATGAATTTGTTGGATAGGGTTTCGAATTGGTGGACTAGAATTGGTCATAATATGCTGGACAAGTCTGATGCGGTGTCAAAAGTCGCGTTTGAGTCCGTTGGAAGGTTGTTTCAGGAGTTTGAATCGAAAAGAATGAGCCGATTGGCTGGTGATAAGCTAGTAGATAGTGAAAATTCCGTTGCCATTCGATCAAATTGGGTTTCATCCATGGTTGACTTTGTATGGAGGAAGCGAAGCACGATAATGTCAAGGTCATTAATTCTTCCGGTGGAGAGTTTTAGGGCCACTGTCTATCCACTTGTGTATGCGGTGAAATCAGTGGCTTCGGGTTCAATTGAAGTGATTCGGAAGCTTTCGAGGTCGTCCAAAAGTCCCAGTGCCAATGGAATGGAGTCCGGTAATGGGGAGAGGTTTGTGGGAGTGTCGGATGTGGTTACGCACTTGGCACCATTCTTGGCATCGTCGTTAGATCCGGCATTGATTTTTGAGGTGGGGATTAACATGTTGTACTTGGCTGATGTCCCTGGAGGCAAGCCAGAGTGGGCTTCCTCGGCGACCATTGCAATTCTTACTCTTTGGGACAGGCAAGAATTTTCTTCGGCAAGGGAGAGTATTGTGAGGGCTGTTGTTACGAATCTACATCTTCTTGATCTTAGTATGCAGGTTCGTTTACCCATTTCCTGCTTTATTCCTCTTCTTAAATGTCGTGGGCAAATTTCTGTTCATGTAAAGTAACGAATAGTAGATAGACTAATTTGCTGTGCCGCTGGGAGCATATCAAGCTAAGAATATACTTACTAAAATCTCGATAACTTGGAGCCATTTTATGAAAGACAGGTCTGTTGTGGCCTTTCATCCTAATGAAAAAAAAAAGAGAAGGGGACTAAATATGGTGGGAAAGAACTTAGATTTGAACCAATCATCTGCATATTGTTTTTTAACCAGAACATATATGCTTTTCATATATTTTATGCATTTTAAGAGTTTAGAATAAATTAGTGTTCCAATGACCATCAAAATGCAAAGAGAATACATTTGCTAATTTGCTTTTCATATGGTTGTGGGGTGATAACATCATAACATTGCATCCCTCAACATAAAAGGTAAAATAATATAATATGAGAAAGTTCTGTGATGGTTCATGCTTTGGATCATGTTAATACACTCAAGGTGACCATAAACATTCGTCAGGCTATGTCTTTTTCTTCTTGCAGGTTTCTTTGTTTAAAAGGTTGCTTCTCATGGTGAGAAACTTGAGGGCTGAATCAGATCGCATGCATGCTTTAGCATGCATTTGTAGGACTGCTCTGTGTGTTGATCTGTTCGCAAAGGAAAGTGTTCGAAGAGGTCAGAAACCTGTTCCTGGAACTGATATTGCTTCACTTTTTGAGGATGCACGGATTAAAGATGACCTCAACAGTGTAACAAGCAAAGGTTTATTCAGAGAAGAATTAGTTGCCACATTGGTAGAAAGCTGCTTTCAGTTGTCCTTGCCTTTGCCTGAACAAAAAAATTCAGGTATGGAGAGCAGAGTGATTGGAGCATTGGCATATGGAACTGGTTATGGCGCACTAAATTGGACAGAGCCGGCTTTGGAAGTGGTGGAAGTGTGTAGGCCATGTGTTAGGTGGGATTGCGAGGGTCGAACATATGCCATTGATTGCTATCTGAAGCTGCTGGTTAGGCTTTGTCATATTTATGATACCAGGGGAGGTGTCAAAAGAGTCAAGGACGGGGCGTCTCAGGATCAGATTTTAAATGAAACACGATTGCAAAACTTGCAATGGGAACTTGTCAAAGATCTACGCGAGGTTTGTACACCTTCTAAAGTTTCATATATGTGACGCCTCACCTAGCTCTTTCCAACCTATTTTATTTAGTCCTGCATCCAGAACATATGTTTATTTGAACATGCTATAAGTTTATATTGTGCGTTGCAGGTAAGTATTGTAGTCATGAGGTTTATGTTCGTTATTTTAACAAGTGAGCTAAACTGTCACTCTTTAAGTTTATAATTATAACAACAAATTTTTAATTTGGATCTTTAACCCCAACTAGTATCACTAGTTTTTATATTACTTACATAATGGCCCCTACATTCCCAAAAGAGAGCAGAGATATGTGGAGTACAATGAAAAAGGCTTAAAAATGGCAGGAGGGAAGGAAAAATTCATTTAAAAAGCCTATCTTCCCCGAGTTCTTAAAAAAAAAGAGAGCCTATTTTCCCGCTCTTAAGTATGAGCAAAATGATGGGTCAGATTGTATTAGACATAAGCTTCATGGAACATATCACTACGTATATGCCGAAGCTTTAAACTTTGCTAACTTCATTGTCGCCAGATTGTATTATGGGGTCAGATTGTATTATGGCTTTATTTCATTGGAAAGTGTACTTATACCCATTTTGGAAAGATGTTTCTTATTTATCAATTCACTTGTTTTAAGTTTCAAGTATTCTTTCCTTATTTCTCTTCTTCTCTTTTCTTGTTAACTGCATTCTGCTCCTATGTGTATATCTTTTGTGTTGACTCTCATTCTGTGTACGACAAGCATTTGTTATTTCCATTGGGTCTTGGTTAGTTAACATCATTTCCATTTGGCAGGTGAATACCCCTAGAATTCTTGCTCGTCTAATTTGGGCTATCTCAGAACATATTGATCTAGAAGGTTTGGATCCACTTCTAGCTGATGATCCCGAGGACACGCTAAACATTTTTATATCCAATATCCATAAAATGTTGTTCAATATTGAATCATCTGCAACTACAACAAATAGGCTTCAAGATGTTCAGGCAGTTCTTCTATGTGCTCAGAGGTTGGGGTCACGAAATGCTAGGGCAGGGCAGTTGCTGACCAAAGAGCTTGAAGAGTTTCGGAGCAACGGCTTGGCTGATTCAGTTAACAAGCATCAATGCCGTTTAATATTGCAGAGAATCAAATATGTTTCTAGTCATCCAGAAATCAAGTGAGCATCCCATTCTTATCTTGTAATTCCGAATACCAGGCTGAGTAGAATCTTATAATCTGGGTGCAAGTGTGAATTTTACTAAGGTCCTATGACTGTTACAGGAAGAGGACAGTGCATACCGTGCACTGGAATTTCATTTGGATATATATAACCTTTATTTTTGGACAAAAGACTCTTTTAATTTTTTTTACATGGGAATAAAACCTGTCAGCGGAGAAAGGAAACCGAAGGTGAAAGGCTGCAGTTTTTGCTGTTAAGTCCAAGCTTTATGACTTCCTCAAAACTACTTGGCATTGTACCATGTTTGAAGCAGTGAAATAGTGGATGTACTTCCTGTTATTTGATGGTCATGCAACTTTTTCTTTTTTCATTGTCCTAGAGAATTGTAAGCTTATGCAACTTCTTATTGCCATCCTCGACCTTCCCTACCCCCAACCTCCATTATTATCCCAGGAATCAATTTTTAGCCATTGCACATGACTATGCCAATCTCCAAGTAACCAACAGTGGCATATAATGACCAGAATGCATTCAAGGTTTGCGTAATTCTGACAATTATTGTACTGTTTGTATTATGTTGTATGTTCATAGTACATAAATATATCTAGTCAGGGACTTCGGCTCGGGCTAAATCAGATTGCCAAGCACACTCAACTTCAGCCCACATGTGCCTTGGTTGAATTGGTACCTTTTATAATTAGAGCCAACTACTCATTTGGATAGACTTTGGTTGGCCATGTTCAATCTGCCCAAGTTAGAATTCTATTCCTGCAACTTGACTGTGGGTTGAAGGCTAACCAAAGCCTATCCGAAGGGCCTGTCATGGCCCATCACAACTGCCTATGATATTGTCTGATTTGAGTTATCCCTTGACCACAGCTTAACCCAGTCCTACATTCTGTGTGAAGTTTGAAGCACCAACCTAGGCTCAAGAATATTGTGTTCATCTACAAGTCCTTCCAGGGAAATAGTTACCCCTCTTTTTCTCTCTAGCATAATTAGTTACATTGTGTTTCTTTTTCAGGTGGGCTGGTGTAAGTGAAGCCACAGGAGATTACCCATTTAGCCACCACAAATTAACTGTTCAGTTTTATGAAGCACCTACAGCTCAGGACCGAAAGTTGGAAGGGTTGGTTCACAAGGCTATTTTAGAACTTTGGAGCCCTGATCCTAATGAATTAACTCTATTGCTAACAAAAGGAATTGACTCCACTTTACTAAAAGTTCCTCCGAGTGCATATACTCTGACTGGTAGTAGTGACCCTTGCTATGTCGAAGCATATCATTTGACAGATTCAAGTGATGGAAGGATCACTCTGCATCTCAAGGTCAGAACATCTTTCCTTAACTGTTGTAGATGCGTCTGTAAACTCCTTTTTGCCAGAAATGTTGTATGCATAGAGATGTTCCCTTTTTTTTTCAATAAATATTATAGTGAATAAAGCAATAAAGACCATTGTCTGGTTACATGTGAGGTGGACACCAGAATGATCAAACAGCAGCACATGACAAGATAGAAAGTAGGGACTAGGAACTCAGAAATAGGTATTTGAAGTCCAGTGCCAGCTGAACACCCCAGCTGAACAGTGGCATAGTAAAAGTCTCACTTGAATAGTCAGAACCTCCAAATTTTGTGAACTTTTAGTATCGTGCTCCTTCCATATATGCCAAAGAAGGTTCTGAGAGGCACCTTTCTCATATGAGGAGAAATATCTCAAGGTGTCAATTTTAAAGTGAAATAGGGTTCTTCTACAGCATGTTTTTGTAGTTCTCTTTTGTATGGGAAGGGTACCATCAACTGAATGAGATCAAAGAGGAAAGACCCGTTTACATTATGCACATGTTTGTTTGTGGCTAGTTAAAAGTCATAGATTGGTAATGGATTATTAAAAATTAAAATAGGAAAATTTTGTGATGGTGCTATCACATGCACAAGAATTTCTTTGCATAAGATTATGGGGAAATGGAAAATAAGGAGAGATATTGTAGACCAAAAAAAGAACTAAATAATGAAATTAAGGTGACATGTCATTCATTTTGAATATGCTTAATTTGTGGTTTTGTGGTGTGCTATGATTAAATAGCTATTATAATGCACTCTATGGGACATTATTCGAAGGTAGGTAGCATTTTTGAAATCATTCAAGTTCTTGAACACACTTGTCAAGTATTATCTCCTAATGTTACTTTCTCATTCTTTGCATTATACCCATTTCTGTTTTTTTACAAATTAAGTTTCTTTTTTGATTAGATTTTGAAGGTGATATTAAGTTTAATAAGTGAAAGCCTTTGGGGGATTTGCTTCCAGTTGTGCTAACAATCAGATCTGTTGTAGGTTCTAAATTTGACTGAAATTGAGCTGAATCGGGTCGATATTCGAGTTGGGCTATCTGGTGGATTATATTTTATGGATGGATCTCCTCAAGCAGTGCGGCAATTGCGCGATCTTAATTCACAGGTTGCTTTGGGATATCATTTAATATATTGATTGTGACTCGTCAATGCATATTTTTCATTTTAGTTTACTTCTTGTAATTTCTTGGTTGATGAATTTTTGTTCTTAAACAAGAAGCAAAAACTACTGCAGGTGGGTTTGATAATCTGTATGCCATAAGCAGGTTAAAAGCATCAACAGCCTCTTCTTCGGTGTGATTGCACGATTTTTGTTGGCATATGGTTGCTACATTTATGGTCTGTCAGGACTTGGGCATTACTAAGTTGTTGAAGTATAAGGGATAGTGGTTTAAAAAACTGAACTGCTTTGTTGCTGAGCTGTGTAATGGCCTTGCATTATTCATAATGGTGCATTTGGAAACAGCGAATTGTGGGATCTTGAATGTTTCTATTTTTAACCTTAAAGCATGTGTATCAGCCTTAGGGAGAAAGTAATGTACAGTTGTGAGTCTTTTGATTCTATTTGTTGAGGTTTTCTCTTCAATGAAGTCTCTTTTGGTTGCAGCTCTCTGTGCACACGTAGGGTGTGCTTGGACTATTCTGTCTCTATTTTATCTCCTTGATATAGTTTCTCTTATTCAGCCGCTCAATTTCCCAAAAAGAAAAAAGTTGTAGCTTTCTGTCCTACGATCCTAGAATTTGAGTAACTTTCTATTAGGATATACTAATTATGGAATGCTTGGTCATATGAGTGTGCGCAGATGAGAGAAGAAAAGTCCAAGGTCTTCTGAAAAAGCATGTTTTTTAGTGAGTCCCAGGACTCCAGTTCTTGCATTGAACCAATATTGAGAAACCACAAGCACAAAATCCAAAAAAACAAGCTAAGAATTCAAAAAAGGACCCAGCAAAAGTTATATGTTCCTGCTTCACGTGCGCGCTTACAAGTTCGATAGCATTTGTGCGTGTTATTTACTGATTTATTTTATGTTTTTGGTTTAAGCCTATACTTCTGATCCCACAAGGAAATGATAACAAGTGTTTTCACTTTGAAAATTTAGTTGTGTTTTTCCTTGTTGCCAAAGTATTTTAAATATGTAGGTTTATGTTAAAATTTACTTGATATGATTGTTTGTAGGATCCAGTGCTTTGCAGTGTGACTGTAGGCGTCTCCCACTTTGAGAGATGTGCTCTTTGGGTTCAAGTGTTGTACTACCCCTTTTATGGTAGTGGTGCTTCAGGAGATTATGAAGGGGACTATGCTGATGAAGATCCACAAGTCATGAGACAAAAGAAAAGTCTAAGGCCAGAACTAGGAGAACCTGTGATTTTGAGATGTCTTCCTTACAAGATTCCATTGTCTGAGATTCTCATGCCACATAAAATCTCACCTGTGGAATATTTCCGCCTATGGCCTAGTTTACCTGCAATAGTGGAGTACACTGGCACATACACATATGAAGGAAGTGGATTTAAGGCTACTGCTGCACAGCAATATGGGGCTTCCCCTTTTCTGAGTGGACTGAAATCTCTGTCTTCCAAGCCTTTCCATAGAGTTTGCTCACATATTATCCGGACAGTGGCTGGATTTCAGGTACATTCTAATATTTCTTTGTTGACGTACCAACTCTTTCCATTATAGATGTGCAACCATTTCATCGACATAATACCTAAATTGAACTTCCGTACTGGTGATTACTTAAATCGACCTTGCATTGCTCCTTTACCCACATCTGCTGTTTACTGTCATGATATGTTTAATCTTTCACTCTTCAAGCGTGCATTAGTTTGTTTAGTTTGGAGCTGAAATCAGTTACTGGCTCATATATAGTTACCTTTTTGCTTAACTTTATCTTGTGAACCGTGAGAGAAATTTTATTAATGTCTTAGGGAAAGATCATGAAAAAATAATTGAGATGTCAAAAAGTACAATATAATACAAGTTGAAACATGATGACTAGTCTCTGAACTTTAGAACCAGAAGGTACTGTTGTTTGCTCACCCCCTCTCTCCCCTCTTCAAAAGCTAAAATATCAAATCATTCTTAGATCTGGTTTGGCTTCACTGCCGATGCCCCCTCAGAGGTACCCAATGTCTACTTTAATTACTTTCTGGTCTTGAACAGCTCTGCTTTGCTGCAAAAACATGGTATGGAGGCTTCTTGGGCATGATGATTTTTGGTGCCAGTGAAGTGAGCAGAAATGTGGACCTGGGTGATGAGACAACGGCCATGATGTGCAAATTTGTTGTTCGAGCTTCTGATGCATCCATCACAAAGGAGATTGAGTCAGACCTACAGGCCTGGTTGGATGACCTTACTGATGGCGGGGTTGAGTACATGCCAGAAGATGAAGTAAAGGTGGCTGCTGCTGAGAGATTAAGGACCTCAATGGAACGGATAGCCTTGTTAAAGGCTGCTCAACCCCGTCCCAAGGCTCCAAAATCTGATGACAAAGAAGAAAAAGGCAACGAGGAGCAAGACGACGATAAAAAGACAACAGAGGACAAGGAAAAGAAAGAAAAAGGGGAGAAACCATCAACTTTGTTTGAGTTAACTGCGGAGGAGGTTGAGCATCGTGCTCTACAGGCCGCTGTGCTACAAGAGTGGCATATGTTGTGCAAAGATAGAAGCACCAAAGCTAATTAACTCCAGAACTTTAGAAGGCAAGGAAAGTTTTGAATATATTTTTTTTACTGTTGTATTTCTGTTTAGTTACTTGGGTTAGGTAGTTGGCAGATATAGGTGCTACTTTTTTCATTGTATGTTCTCCGTTGGCCTCCCCTCCTCCTCTTTTTCTTTCATTTTCCTCTGTTGCGTTGTTATTCTTTGTGGTGTTGTATTCTTGTACCGACTAGTCATCAGGCAGTTGATGTTGATAAAGTGATTGAGATTAATACATTTTTATTGAAAGATTCTTTGGCGGCAGGTTTCGATTCTCTCACATGTGTTGAATCTTCGGTATGTGTCATGTTGACCATATTGCATTCCCAGTTTAGATTTACAATTGTGTGCTGGTGAGCTGGGTAGTTTCTTATTTCTTAGCCTTATTATTTGGTTATTGACTCGTTGGTGGAGAATTCAATGCTTAATGAAAGGACTATCTCCTTTGGTTGTGTTGTAATGAAATGATTACTTTGTCATGCGTTCTAATTCTTCATCTGGAGAAACTTATAGATAGATGGTTATGACCTTTTGAGTGTATTTTAACACCTCGCATGAAGGTTGTTTGCATGTATAGTTTGCTTCCATGGTGATGGCTCCATGTGTAGGAATTCCCTTCCCCTTTTCCAACTCATGTCCTATGCTGGTTTACTTAACCCTATACCCCTTCAAGGAAGGAACAATAAAGATCAATTGAACCAAACAACTATTTGTCCTCTGCTGTTTTAATCTAGAAATGATCAACTCAATTCAAGCGATTTACAATCAAAAATTGTTTTCAGAGACTTTTTAAAGATTTCTTTGCAGGCTCTTGTTGCTGGGAAAGTGGGCCTTCGTTTTGTAATTGTTGATTTGAATAGGCCAGTTGGGCTCAACGGTTCATGCTTTGAACTATATCTTTAGTTGGGCCCAAAAGAAGGCCCAATCACAAGCCTGTTTTGGAGGTCCGTGATTGTTTCTTCCCAAATCATCACAAGATCAGAGAAGCTCCCCGAAGCAAAACGAAGCACACTGAGAGAGAGAGAGAGAGAGAGAGCACGACAGAAAATGGCGGACTACCACTTCGTGTACAAGGACGTGGAAGGAGCATCGACGCAGTGGGACGATATTCAGAGAAAAATTGGCAACCTCCCTCCGAAGCCCCCTGCGTTCAAACCCCCTCCTTTCGCACCCGCCGAAGAACTAGATTCCAAACCCAAAGACAAAGCTTGGATCGATGACAAGACCGAAGAAGAGCTCGAAGATCTCGAAGATGACCCCGATCTGGACGACGATCGCTTCCTCCTAGAATACAGGTACTCTCTTTATCCCTTAATTCCGCCACGAAGGGAAAGGAATTACATAATAAAATTGAAAACCCTTTAATGGTGATTGAATTATTACAATCGATGTAATTAACTGTATTTGTTTCAAGTTTGCTATTAAGTGATTCTATTTTCGTGGTGGTTGTGTATTTAAAGGAAGAAGAGGTTGGCAGAGATGAGAGAAGTAGCTAAGGTTTCGAGATTTGGATCAGTGATTCCGATTTCTGGTTCGGATTTTGTGCGCGAGGTTTCACAAGCTCCACCGGACGTTTGGGTTGTCGTGATCTTGTACAAGGATGGGTAATTGTTATGGATAGCTTCATTCTTTTTTCAATCTTCACTTCAGTATATGGTATTAATAGCTTTACTGTAGGGGGTGCTGAGTTCTATCGTTTCAGTAAATCTGTTTGAATAACAAATGCATATATACAACAAAATATAGAAGCAAATATGCTCGTGTGTTTGTCTAACTCTGCTGTACTTTGTGATAGGTATCCAGAATGCAGGGTACTTTTGCAATGTTTGGAAGAACTGGCGGCAAGATACCCCGCAACAAAATTTGTTAAGATAATTTCTACTGATTGCATTCCTAATTATCCAGATCGTAATCTTCCCACTTTGTTGGTGTACAACAATAGTGCTGTCAAGGCAAATTATGTGGGCTTGCATAGTTTTGGTCGGAGCTGCTCTCCGGAAGGTAACTTTCCTGAATATCTTGCCAAGCATCTCTCTCTCTCTCCAGTTGTTTTGCCATATGCCCCTTGAATCACATGCTACTGTGTTTCCTGTCGCCATGAGAGTTGTATAGGCATATAACAAAATTTTGTTATGATACATAATTGATCTGTCGGAATCATCGCAGAAAAAAAATCAATGTCATTGCTCCTTAATCCTTTTTGGAATGGGAGTGTTTTGTGTATTCTATGCTTGAATCACATGCTACTGTGTTTTCTCAGCCAGAGTTTGTAACACTTAAGGGGACCTGTCCAATGATCAGTGGCTTGCTAGGATTAAAAAGTCTCTACATAATATATTTATAATTACAGAGGAATATGGGTTGAAGGACCTGTTACTAGTTCCCTGGGTTGCCTTGAAAAATCGATATATCACATACGCCAGTGATAAACCAACAGTTTCAGCAATGTTGTTTATCATTTATGCAGTGTTCTTTGAGTGCCAATCATTTCCTTCTAGAACTCCTTTTTGTTTCAATGGACAAACATAAAAGTGGTTTCTGTTATTCTGCTTAGTTTGCTTCATTCAGGTTTTAAAACTTGAATCCGATGATTTTGGTCACATTTTTTTTGATTAACCTGCTGGCCTGATTCTGAGACGTCCTGATTGAAGAGTTTGCTCATCAAAATTTGTAGGTGTTGCGTTAGTTCTCTGCCAGTCGGATCCTGTGCTTACTGATGGCCAGAGTGGTAATGAACAGTCTAGAAAAGCTGTACTTGATGGAGTGAGGAAGAGGTTTATAGAGAAGGTGGTTACAGAGCATGAAGACGACGATGATGGATCTTCAAGTGATTAGGATCGTAGATCTTTTTTGCCTCATCCTATTTTGCCTTTCTTTTGGTAATTTAGAGGAGATTTTGTGCTGTGTAGTGATGAAGCTATTGGCCTTACTTTGATTTGTGCTACTTATGCTTGCTTTTGCCAGTTTTTGTTTTTTATTTTCAATTGTTTAAACTAATATGTATTTATCTGATGTCTCGCATGTTTTGTAAACCCCAAAATCAATTACATAAGGATCTCATGTTGTTGGTGTACTCTCTTTTCTGAATGTTGTGCTTCATACATGAACTGAATTTCATTCAAACTCCAATTGCTCTTGATTTGGTTTGTGTTAAGTTAAAAAGCCACCTGGTGGAGCGTTAGTTTGGTGAACTAATGTTCAACCTAGTTGTTCACTTTAAAATCATCCCTCTGAGCTCTTCATGTGATGTTTGGTACAATAATACGAAAACAAGTAACATCGCAGACCATTTTGTATTACACATCAAAATAAGACGTATATCTCATTCAATGGCAGTTTGCACCGCGTTCACTGCATCTTGCGTACTGAATATATTACACACATTCTTGATGCAGTATCACGAGCACTCTTGATGTTTCAAACAATCCAAAGAGAAAAAGCACAACTAAATGCAATATGTATTTGAGAAAACTATCAATCTACCGTCCTAGTATTGCTTCAACGCAAGATGCCTACTCCAAGTTAGCCAATCATTAATAAGGTTCTAAACAGGAAGACTAAGCTTAGTGATCAAGCTCGGCAAGCCGCCGAAAAATAGAATGTGTAGCAGAATCCTCATCGTAACTTGAGCTTCAAACACGACAAAGAAAAACTGATAAGCCCCATTGTTCTTTCTATGCTTGCCAAAATAAGTACCCCATCTAAACAAAATCCCGATGACATTATAACAGATTCCAAGGGAAGGCTGCCATGCCAATATCATTTTTTGAGCCAAAAAAAAAAAGAAGAAAAGCAGGAGCCCATGACCAGATCTAGGGTGTTTACATGGAGTATATAAGCAAATCTCTTGCCATACTTCTCTAGGCACTCAATTCTGCTTTGACCTCTTCTTTCTTTCTGCCTTTTCTTGTATCCGTAGTGCCTTCTTGCTGTTGCTCAGTCTTCTTCTGAGCTCGAATCATAGCTCGCCTCACGCGGGGACGCATTTCTCTTACTTGTCGTGGAGGCATCACAGCTAGTTCGATGGGCCTATCACCAAAGGGGTGCTCATTGCCAGCAAATATCCTCAGTTTTCGATCTCTATCCTGCATACCAAAGCAGCAATGTTAAAAGTACAGAAACACAGGACGCCTCCAGGATAAATTATCTAATCATATCTTTCAAGCTCGTAAACCAACAAACTGCTTTGAATCCACCAGTATAAAAAGATCTAACAAGCAAGCTTTAGTGATTTATGAAAACATTAACTCTGTTCAATAGTCCTCCCTCGATTACTCTCCAACCAACACAACTTGCTTGTAAAACCATCATCCATACAATACCCTCAACCTGTCTCCAGCAACCACCTTGATATGTTAAACAGGTGATCACACTTTTCATGTCCCGAAAGAATTACAGTCATTTGGCACTGGTGGGTAATGAAAAAGCAGTTACACTTCTCTTCCAGAGGAACCCAAGTGTCTTAGATATGAATTGCATGACGTCGTAAATGCTCT
>CAUOFW020005120.1:5000-28442 GCA_963454935.2 Ilex paraguariensis | reverse complement strand
GGAAATACAAACAGTAATCCCAGGACTAAAGATATCTATATAATAAAACAGGAGTGTATTTGAATTTTATCTCAGTCATATTTTCTTCCTTAAAACTATCATCAATCACTTATCTCATCCATCATCTATTTGCCAGAATCAAACGTCAAATTTCATCACTCATTTCTATCATATGTTTAATCTTTTATATATTTTCTTCCTAAAAATATCACATCACTTAGTTTTATCATATATTTAATTATTTAATATTTAATTAATTTATAGTTAATATATTTTGAAAAAATTTAATATAGTGGGAATCAATTTTTTGGAAGTTCAAATTTTATATTTTATCGTGCCTTCAGATACGGATTATGATTAGTTATATAATATTAAAAAATCGAATAGGTCTTATAAATATTTTAAATACTAGTTTAATTTTTTTAATTATTTAATTTAAAATTAAAATAAAGAGAGAGGTATTTTTAAATTGATGGGATTATTTGACATTAGAAAGTGTGTTCAAAGGGAAACTAGAAATTTAGTTTAGGGTGGACACTCCAATTCTAAAATTTAATTAATATTTTTCAATCGATAAAAATATAATAATAAATTTATATTTATTTAGATAGAGGTCAATCCTAGAAAATTAAAAATTAATTGTATGTCACTTACAAGTAATTTCATGTTTAAATTAAGAGAATAAAAAAAATTATAAATTATACTTAAAAATATATTAATCGCAGAAAACTCAATCACAATAAAATACATTAAACAACAAACTAAAGGCTAATTGGAGCTCATAGTTTTGGGGGGGGGGGGGGAATCGTCAGGCAAGAATCATGAGAATAAATATGATGAAATTAATAAATAGTCATGAGCAACAGTGTTATTGCCTCATGAAATTTCATATAAAAGTAGGAAATAGCTCGCTCGAAGCTTGCACAATCACCAATTGCATATTTTTATCACTCCATTTCTCTCTAATTCTCTCAATCTCTTATTTATTTTTCATTTTATGCAAGTAATCTCATAAAATTACGGTATATATGTGAAATTTTTTTCAAGTTCAAATGTTTTTTTATTTTATTTATGGACATGATTCTTAAGTGCTTACAAAATAAACTTAAATTTTATCACCTCATGATCTTACTTTTGATCTAATATTTAAAAAAGTTATTATTTTTTTAAAAAAATTTCATAAAATGAGTTTCAATATGTCTAAAATATATTCAAACATGGTTGAAGCATGTCTGTAACATGCTCAATTATTTTGTATTAGCTTATATAAAAATGCTAGTTATTACCTCAATTGTAATAGGGGGTGAGCAGTGGTAGTGGTGGTGATGGTAGAAGACGGTGATGGATTTGGTGGGTGGCGATGATCATGGTGATGGTGGGCAGCCGTAGATAGCAACGGTAATGGTGGTGGGTTGGTTTTGGGTGACGATGATAGTAGTGGTAATCATGGGTGACGACGGTGATAGCGGGTGATAATTGTGGTGGTGGACGACAACGGTAGCGACAGAGATAGTGATGGTGAGGTGATGGCGACAATGGTGGTGGGGTGGTGGTAGGGGGTGATGGTAGGACGGTGGGGGGTGGGGGTAGGGGTGGTAGGGATAATCGTGGGACAGTAGCGATGGTGGTAGGATAGTGGAGCGATGGTGGTGGTGGTGGGGCAGTGGTAGAGGTGATGATGGTGGGGGCGATTGTTGTGGCAAAGGTGGTGGTGGGATGGCGACAGTGATAGTGGGGGGTGGGGCTGTGATGGTGGTGGTGGGGGGGTAGTTATGGTGGTGATAATAGTGACGGTAGGACAGTTCCAAACACTATTTTTTTTAAAGTACTTATGAGAAGTTATAAAATACTTTTAAAAAATTATTTAAACACACCCTTATGAGTTTATTTCTTATTAAATTTGAGGTGTTAATATTAGCTCTCAGATTAACTTTAAAATAAAATTTAAAGAGATCTCAACCGCAAAAAATAAAAATTATTTTATTTATTTTTTGAGATTTGAATTATATTATACTTTATTATATAGATTAAGCTAAACACAATAAAATTATTTTAAAAATTATTTAACAAAGTAATATATTTATATACTGATGATGCACAAATTGAGTTTGTACACCACCTGTCAATTAAACAGTAAAAAATACAGTAATTGATAAGTAGAGAGAGAGAGAAGACAAGATTTATAGTGATTCAATCACCGTGACCTATGTCCACTTTGAATAACAAGGGTTGCACGGGTATTTTATTAACTCAAGTGTATAGAGAGAGTAAAGAGTTACAAGCTTTGAGAGGGTGATAAGAGAATTATACTCGAATGAGTGTGATGCCTCTCAAGTGTTGACAGGACTTACAATTTATAGTCACCTCATAACGGATTGGAGCAACTTAATTGTGATTATATAGCTAATCTGACAGTCATAACAGATTGAGACGATTTAATAGTAATTAAATAGTTGATCCAGCGGAGGTGATGACCTTTTCTCAACGGGCGAGGTAGTTACGGTGCTCTTTATGAAATTCGGTCAAAGATGAGGTGAGGGTTAATTCTTTCCAAGGCAGCGAGGCTGAGGTCTTGGATGACCCTTACTCCAAAGTGAGTAGGAGGAAGCTCTTAGATGACCCTTGCATGCTCCCTTCCTGATGTAGCTCTTCAAACTTGATGAGCTTGATCGGGCATAGACTACTTTGGATGCCAGATCTCTTAGAGTTAGACTCGTAATTTAAACTGAGCTTGTAACATGAGTTGAGCCTTTGGGCCTAACCTATCATATACATAAAAAAAATTCTCAAAATTTTAGCCCCCCCCCCCCCCCCCCCCCCCCCCCGATTCTGATGTCCCTGTGCTCGAGTTGTTTAGATTAGGAGTCGTACAGAAAAAAAAAAAAATTTGGGTGGAAAAATAAAAGTTGTTATTGCCTTTATATTATGCAATTTAAGGGCAACTTGATAAATTTGTAGCGCTGATCAAATTAAAAAAAAAAAAGATAAAATCTTGAAGGGAGTTAACCATTCCGTTAAAGTGAGTAACGCCCATTGGCTGCATTTATTGCCTGACAAAGTAGTTATTTGTAGCATTCGATATACTGATTAGATGAATTAACTTTATTCCTTCAGTTCTAAGTAAAGAAGCAACCGTCATTTATGGAGGTTTTCTCAAACCCAGCCCCTCAAATCTTATTTCTAAAATTTAATCAGTTTTGAATTTATTTTTTAAATCTATTTTTTTTTAAAACATCATTTAAAATGACGCCTTCAGATGTTAAAACGTCATTTGGAATGACGATTTAAAGTTGAATTTTTTTTCCTGAAAACGTTATTACGAATAACATTTTTAAAGTCGTTATTTGTAATATCGTTTTAAACATGAATTTTAAATGTCAGTTAACGGGCGTTAAAAAAAATAAAAGGGTTGAAAATGTCATTTGTAATGATGTTTTAAAAATGTCTTTACAAATGACGTTTTAAACCCTTTATAAACAATGACGTTTTCTACCCCTTAACCTTTTATAATGACATTTTCTACCCCCTTAGTCATTTACACTGAGTTTTCTTAGCCAAAAGTCTTCATCCACCAACTTGTAATAAATTTTATAAAAGCTTATTAACTCCACCTTATGTCTTACATAATGATTCACCAGACAAAAAAAAAATTGAATAAAATTTTGAATTTAATTCCCTTTGCATAATAATTTTAAACTTATTTTATAATCGAAAATAATATTCATAAAAGCATAACTAAATTTCATATTTTTCAATATAAAAACATATTTGTAAAACATATATTTAATAAAAAAACCTTAAAAGCGTGTTTTGAAAGTCTCAAACTTAAAAATCTCCTGTGTCATATGGCACTCAAACTAGTTCTTAGTGTTTTACTACGGCTATTGTGTCGTGAAACTAGTTGTGCACTATCCTTTGCTGATCGAATGACTATCCAACTTTTTAAAAGGCCAAATTGGTGAATGTCGAGTTCACCAGACTGTCTACGTTACATGGAACATTAGGATGTCATATTGTAGAATTCATGTCGGAAATGTATATTTCCTTAAGATTATCATTATTCTCAGTGGTATGTTCCTGCTTTCTCTGTCTCACTAGTATGGCATTCTATTTTTATTTTTATTTTTTTAAAAAAGAGAATTTTATTTATTGAAATCCAAAAATTACAAGAAGCAAAAAACAGAAACTGTTAAGCAAAACAGTAACTGTTTTAACAATCAAAACAGTCAACTGTACATAAATAACTGACAAAAAAAACCTGTACAACAACTATTTTAGTCCTGCAACTCATCTCCTACTCTTCAGTTCATCTCCTGCCCCACAGTTCAATAGAAAACCAAGGAGCAAAGTAATTGAAAAAATTCTAATTACAAAGAGTTGGCTTTAATCCTTCAAAAGGATTAAAACCCAATAACTATCTTCAGCGTCCAGTCCTCAAGTACACAAGCAGTCCATAATCACAGACTGCCTGCAAAAACAACCCAAAACTGGATCTGATACTCCTCCAGCTGTGAAATGAGCTCTTCCTTCAACACACAGATCAGCTTCTGTTCCTTTGTTCACAGGCCAGCTCATGAAAAACCTTACTCATCCCAAACAGAATCTGAAACAGCAACAAACTGCCAGACAGCAGAAAACTACTGAAACAAAGCTTCTGTCCACATAGATCAGCAAACCATTCCACAAACTAAACCATTTCAACACCAGCTATCCTCAGAAAAATCATCCCAGCAGAAAAGAACTATAGCACCTACTGCAACGGTAGCAACTGCTAGTAGTCAAGTCTGTCTGCCCAGTTCAAATCATAAAAGAGGTAATGTACCTCTATCAATAACCTTTTTCAATCTTGCTGTAGGTAGCAAGCTCTGATCCTTCTGCAACAGCAACATCCCAGCAAGTGGCAAAACACCACTAGCTGAAAAGTCAGAATTCCTCTCAGTCAGAACAGCAAAGGATGCTAAAAAGTCTGCAATCCCATTAGCTTCTCTATAGATGTGTTTAATTTGCACTTTCAAGAAACCAAACAGATACTTAATCCTCTCCAATAAAGGTTGCAATCTCCATGGGACCTCTGTTAGCACTTTCAAGAAACCAAACAGATACTTGACCTCAAGGTAGCATATTAAATGTCATGATTTATTTTTTCTTGTGTAATAAATACTAAAACTGGTCAGGCTTATATTAAATAACAAAATAAGCTCATTGTCCATTTAGGTTCATTATCAAATGGTTGAATTGCTGGTAGAGGAAGAAAGGAAAATATTCATTGGTTCGATGTGTTAGTGAAATTGTAAGACAACTACCATAACTATTTAGGACAAAGATGGTCTGCATGAAGACACCTGAGTACCGCATTGAAAACGAACATGACCATACCAGAAAAATTAATCAGTAAATGTACCAAATATATTCCATTTGAGGTAAATCGGATCAGTGTGTTTTATTTGTTAAAAGAGAAAGATTGTTTCTTGGTGGACTGTTAATCTACAGAGTTCAAAATCAGTGAATTACCCTTTTGGTTTCTAAATCCTTCACATACTTCCACCCACTTGGAGATTTTATTCACATACTTCCACTGGTTTTTTTTGCTGTTGAATGAGAGTTAATTTTTCGGGAAAATCATAGCCATGGGATATTCATCTTGCCAATACTGGAAGCTGATATTCAGCTTGCCAATACTCTGTAAAGTAGTAGTTTTGATTCAATTTGTCCTATGCTCCTATTGAATTCCACCTTCATGGTTCATTTCGGTTCATTTCTTTTCATTTTTGCAATTGAATTGAGCAATTAGCAGTTAAAAGTAGAATTATTATTGTTGTCGCCAATTAATCTTTCTTGGTTTTTGATGCTTCAATTGCAGGCTGTTTAAATGTTCTGATCATCTATGTGGTAGTTGATTGTGGGAAGATTACCAGGTCGTTAAGAAAAAAAAAATAAAAAAAATTCCCTCGAGTGACGCATTTTATCGAGCAAATGGAGACCAACAGTACTTACAAAGGGGAAAATTCGAATGAGTTCTCTTGGAAACCAAAACGGATGCAACCATGAAAGAGGAAATGAATTGAAACTAATAGTATCTAAAATCCCTAACTCCAGTACTATACCATACATGTAGTATACATGTAGTACATTTTAACACATAAGGGTGGAAAATAACGGAATAATTGGAGAGAAATGGAGAGAATACCACCGGAGAAATGGAGAGAGCACCGCCGGAGTGTTCCTCTTCGTCAGACTAGCCTTCCTCGTCGGAGAAGACTGGGGGGGCTGCAATTGGATGGCGGACGGCAAGCACAGGGGATCTGAGAGAGGGATCTGAGCGAGAGAGGGGATCTGGTCTGAGAGAGGGGATCTGATGGAGAGAGTGAGAGGATCTGACTAAGGGTGATCTGAGAGAGAGAGAGAGAGATGCGATAGAGAGTGATAGTGTTTTAAAAAATCTGAGACGTAAAGTATTTTAAATCGTCGTTCAAAATGACGTTTCACCATGTGAGGCGGTAGGGCGCAACTCAGGCGGGATGGACGGTGAATTGTAGTCCAATCTTAGCTATATAATTTTTACCCTTAATTTTAATTTTATCTCGGGTTGAAAAATTTAATCCGAGCACTGCCCGAGTTTAATTCGAACAGGTTTGGGTTGAATTCGGGTTGATGATTTCGGGCTGATTCGGGTTACTTTACGGGTTTAATTTGGATAAAACCCAAAATAGACTTGTTGTTCTAAATCTAATACATATATTACATATTATTTACCTAAATTAACAACCAATAACTTTAATCAAGTTTTTAACGAGAGAGACTAAGAGAATGAGAAAGGCAAAGAGAACGAGAAAGACAGAGAACAATAAAACAAAAATGAAAAATCAGTGTTAATGCTTGATATATATATATAATATTTTTTTAAATTTGTCGGGTTCGGGTTGAACTCGGGTTCACGAGACCTTAACCCATGCCCAACCTAAAATTGAATTCGGGTTGAAATTTTTTGACTTAAGCCCAACCAAAGTATTAAAAACCCTTGTTCAAGTTCTAATTTTTTCGAGTTGGACTCAGGTTAAAATCGAGTTGCCCAACCTAAGTTGCACCCCTAAGAGATGTTATTGCAAATGACGTTTTCAAAAAAAAAAACTGAATTTGAGAATTATGTTTAAAAATGATTGGGTTGTAGAAATAAATTTTGTTAACGGCTGAGTTTGGGGAAAACCTCATTTTTTATGTGTAAACGTTGTTAAAATTAGGAGTGCTAAAATATGATAGGCTAAAATTAGGAGTGCTAAAATTAACACAAACACTACAAAAAATTAAAGAGTTTGAATCTTCCTTAAACTATTTATTTTATAAACGAATGAATATGAAACTATACGATTAATAAATAAATTGGATAAAACCAATTAAAAGAAATATATGACACGATTTATTTTATTCTAATTATACACAATTCATATATTACTCAAATTTGATATGACATGATTCGTTAGCATTATGAACCAAAGGAAAGTATCTAGACTGCAAGCATAACTTAATGCAACAAGCTTCGAAGATTTTCGCAAGCCACTCATTCAACTATATTCATGATCTAGCAATCCTATATCAATTGCTAGCAACTGCCTAGCACACGAATGTTGGCAATTCATTGGATCAGGTCATGAAAGAATTATTATCAGGTCATGAAAGAATTATTCTTAGTCTTAGCATAAATGACATATTTTTGACTAGACCAAAGAGGTGATTAATCGAGGTGTGCATAAACTGACTTGAGCACCCCTACCGTTGAACAAAAAAATAAACTGCCTAGCACACTAATCTGTATGTAGAGACCAACTTCCCAACCATTTGTTGTAACCCAATATATCTATGCGAAACAGTAATGCAAACAAATCTTAGATCAATCTTTCAGCTGGGGGAACATGATTAACAGTCAAAGGACAGACAATGAAATAATTCCCTTCATTCCCTCCTTGAAACACATGAACCAACTCTTTCTTTATAACTTAAACTGCAAAACCCCAAAGAAATTTCTGCTCCCAAATAAGGGCAAAACCCTGTTGACAACTCAAACTAATACAAATCTCATGTCGATAATCATTTCCACGTGTACCAAAACCATTAATATTATCGGGGATGTCTTAATCGGGTGTAGCTGCACCTTGGTTGAGCTCTGCAAATCTCATGCCAACACGCATAGAGTGCTTCAGAAACTTCTCAGCACAACGGCGAACACAGGTCTCCTCTTGTTTGTCTAGGGATTTGCGTCGGAAGGTGTCCACACAATCAGTGAAGCATCTTTCCACTAATGAACTGTACATCCTCAAACTGCAGAAGGCAAAAAAGAATGTGTGCATCATGACTTGTAAAACAAAGTTCTTATAACCAGTGTAAGCATCCTCTTATGTTATTCCACCAAATATATGTTCGTTCCAGATTTCAACAGCAACGAACTATTAAGAGAAAATACCACGGCTTGTCACACAGCAAATCGTAATTGTTGATGCAAAATTAATATAACGTGTCAGGGAGTTTTGCATGGCAAAGGAGGCCACTACAGCTCAGATTAATGCAGTTCCCAGACTATCAGGCACTTATACAAGTTGAGCAACCATGCATCTTACCATGACAAATCTACATGGAAGCAATTATGGAAAAAATTACAAATTTGTCCAGCAGTTAGACCAAAATATCAAATTTCCCTTTTCTTCTTTTGATTGGGGGGTTCAAAATCTTTTATTGTGAGCAACTGAGTAGATTACAAGTTAAATTTATAGTTATACACCTTTTAATAACAAAAACTGAAACCAGCGAAATTAGAGGCCGCGGGAAGGTGCGAAGAACCATAGGGAATTGAGCCACCAAGAATACAGTAAACTAACATTGCTACACTGATGGTCGCAGAAGACAATCGATAGAAATGCATCCATGACCTATGCAACCTTAACTTTGTTTTCCTTGTGTAAATAGCCAATAACAAGAATCAAAGTATAAAGAAAGAAGTGTAAAGCTTCAGAATGGTTTCTATGAAGGCAAAAAATAAGTTAATATCTCTGCTGGACAACGGTATAGATCCCTCAAACAAGATATTCAGTTGCATTAAACATACGAACAAAACTGGAACTGCTCAACCTTTCTTTGAGCTCCTTGGATATAAGTTTCTGATGCAGGCCAAGTATCCCTGATCTTCGTAGAAAAGGTCAACCTAATACTAGTAATCGGAGAAGTAACAGAATCATGAATCAGTTCTGTTTTTACACATCTGAATTTTCAGTACCATCAGTAGTGAACAAAAAAAATACTTGGACTAACAACCAGAACATTGTGGAATCAAATCTAAGACAACCCACTTTGTGCAAATAATTCATACTCAGATATTTACCCAATCCACCCTTCCTAATAGGAGGTCGAGTCATTTCGGATTTTTGTTGAACACTAGTTAACACTAGTCCAACCCGTTTAAGTAAGCATGTCGTGCCAACCTACTTATTTTTGCGTCCTCTCCGTATTAACCAATATAACCCGCAAATGAAAAATTAGAAGAATTATATCCGGATTCCCTGAGATTTGACACTTAACTCCTCAGATCCCCTGGTTTTTGAAATATTACACACAAACTCCATGAAGTTTGTACATGCATAACACTTACACTCTTACTGTCAAATATCGTTAATATATTCGCTAGAAAATTACACACAAACTCTCTGAAATTTGTAAGCGTATAATATTAAACCCCTTAAGTTTAAAATATTATACTTAAACCAAAAATACTCCAATCAAAAATAGAATATCAAATATTTTAAATTTTAAAATAAAATTCATAATCTATTGTATCATTTATTGAAATAAAATCAAAAATAAAAAGTTATTTTTTTCTTGAAAAATTGTAATTCTATTGGAATAAAATTAAAAAATTAAACAAAATGTCTAAGTTATTTATAACAAAATATGAATTTTACAACCAAAATTTATGTTTTATTATGTCATTTATTAAAATAAAATTAAAAATAAAAATTTAATTTTTAAAAAAAAATCATAATTAGTATACAATTATACTATCTATTAGAATAAAACTAAAAAATTAAACAAGGGGTCTACGTCATTCATAATAAAACATGAATTTTGCAACCAAAATTCATGTTCTATTATGTCATTTATTGAAATAAAATCAATAATAAAAATTTAATTTTTTTAAAAAAATCATAATTAATATACAATTATATTATCTATTGGAATAAAACTAAAAAAAATTAAACAAGGGATCAAACTGTAATGAACACAATATATTCTAGTTTTAATTGGGATAATTTAGTCGTTTAAACAATCAAATTAAATTTCAACAGATAATATAATTGTATACCAATTATAATTTTTTAAGAAAAAATTAAATTAAAATTTTAATTTATTTCAATAAATATCATAATAAAACATGAATTTTTATTGTAAAATTTAAAATATTTGATATTATGTCTTTGGTTAGAGTATTTTTGATCTAAGTATAACATTTTAAACTTGAAGGGTCTAAGTATTACACGCCTATAAACTTCAGGGGGTCTAAATGCGGTAGAGGTCCAAGTGTTACGCACGTACAAACTTTAGAAGATTTGTATGTAATATTTCAAATATTAAAAGGTCTAAATAATTAAGTGACAAACTTCAGGAGGTTTGAATATAATTCTCCCTAAAAACTTTAACACCCAATTTTATATTTAAAATTTTATTATCACTTAATCAAACTTATGCTCATACTTTTTTTATGAATTAAAAATTAACTTAATAAATATAATAATAAAATCAGTAACAATATCTTTTTTCTAGGTCGATAATGTACCTAAAATAATGGAGCTTTTTAAAAATTTGGGACCTAAAACCCAAGCCTTTTTTTAATACTGTTGAGCCACCCCTGGTATTAACATATACAAGTTTGTATGCAGAAATAATGGACCCTAACCCGTTAATTTTGTGTTGATTTTTAGTCGTGTTTAATTGCCACCCCTACTAACGAGGAGTATATTTGTAAAGGAAATGCTTATGATATGAAAATCATCTTGTCTTCCTCCGGAAGAGAATCCAAATCTCCAAGCATTCCCTTGCCCATCTTCTTCGATTCAGAAAGTCTCGGCAAAATTAGTGGAAGTGATTTCTCCAAAACCCTAGTAATCGTGTGAAGCTGGTAAAGTCTCAAGCTTTTTTGCTAAAAGGTCCTCCTAATTTAGTTAATATATGTTTTGCGCTCGCACCTCTAAATTTTTGTAGAATTTTCCTTAGGTTCCACAAACCAACTACGGAACAAATGAGTATTCTATTTTGGGTGAACCTCAACTTGTATTCCGAAAAATTATTCGAATTTCAATTTACATTCTGAAAGTTTTAAAAATATCAATTTATCCCATAAAAGACGTAATTTCGTATCAATATGCACATAGAGCTAATCGTCGTCCATTTTGCCGTTAAAAAAGTGTGGGCTAATTAAAAGTTGCACACTCAAAGTTTAAATATTTTACATTTATGATCTAAAAACAATTACATTCATTAAATAATTCTCAATTGTGTCGTTTTGTGTCTTATTTTAAACAGAAAATATCTATTTAATGAGTATTGTAGACAAAAAATAGATATTTTAAAAAAATTAAATAATATTATATGAATTGTCGTAAATGTGAAATATGCGACACAATACAATTGACCCAACAAGAAAAAATTGTGTTAAAAATATTTTTTTATTGACTCAAGCACGATACAAAAATAACACAATAGGACACAAAATGACACGATACGAAAATGTTATGATACAACAAAATTGAGAGGTATTTAATGAGTATTAATGGATTAAATTATTTTTGGATCATATATGTAAAATATTTAAATTTGAAGGTACAATTTGTAATTTGTCCAAACTTTTTTAATGGCAAAATGGACGACAATTAACCTCTGGTGCACATTGATATAAATTTATATATTTTAGGGTATAAATTAATATTTTTAAACTTTAAGGGTGCAAATTAAAATTTAAATCATCTTTTAAGGTGTAATTTAAGATTAAGCCTTTTTTTTTGGTGCTAGATAAAGGGGGGAGAGGTGACCAAGTACCACCATGAGGATCTCCTATTATAAAATATTCAGTTTGAATTGTAACTATTAATTTGAATGACAATTCGTCACCCCAATATTATCACAAACAACAAACCATGTTAGCTAGTAACGGCATCAAGATTTCAGTCATTACATATTTGGAATTAGTCAAATAAAAATGGACTAAAAGGAAAAGACTGTTTCTATTAACTCCAACTTAGGATACTCAGACTATAATAGGTTTGTTTTTGTATCAATGTATGGTTAGACCAACAATCTCTAGTGTGTTGTGGCAGTCTCAAAAGATAATTTACTTTTTTTTGCTTACCACATTTGAAGATGGGCTCACCGGCAAAATATTTTGTTTAGTTAAGTTGAGTTGTACCGACGGTCAAGCAAAACTTAGCAAAAAAATAAATCAAAGTGAGAGCTCTGATAGAGAAGCCAACCAAATAAGATCATAGCTATTCTAAACGTTTTATAGAAAATGGATAATGTGCAATTAGCAATACGTTAAAAGTGATTGTTTTAAGGTATTCTATTAAAACTAAATAAATTTGAAAAATAAAGAAATGTTACCCTTAGTCTAAATCGCGTCGACAAATGGTTTAAGTATTAGAAATGATCGAATTAGATAATGTTGTCCATCACTTATCTATTCATCCAGCCCTTAGATTAATTATAGTGATAATCCCTCTTTATTCCACGTTTGGTTCAAGTATTAAGAATTAGTGGACCCCACATTTATCCCATCTAATATTTTGTTTGGATGGAGTATTGAATGATGGTATAAATATTAAATTACTAAAAAAATCCTCAAGATAAAGAGTAATATTTATATCTTAGAAATACTTAAGGATAAAAATATCTTTTGGCCAAATACATCATAATTGGACTATTTAAATTGTTGAATAAATTAGTAGCAACACCTTAGAATGTGTTGATTTGGGTTGTCCTAGTCTTTAGGAGTTCAATAGTTTGTTTCTATTTTGTTGCCTAGTTCGTAGGAGTTGTTTAGCATGATGTTAGTGGTGTCTATTTTTGTGTATGTAACAGTTTGTTTTTTTGGCCAAGTTTCAGTCTAACTCTGTTTCCCCTTGTTTTTAGTTTATCATTTTCTTCTTCCATTTTACATCAGTGGTATTAGAGCTTGGTTAGAGTTTCACAATGGTTTCTGAAACTTTTGTGCAGCCAACCATTCCAAGTTTTGATGGTCACTATGACCATTGGAGCATGCTCATAGAGAATTTTTTGAGGTCCAAAGATTATTGGACAGTTGTTGTTTCTGGAGTAGCAGAACCAGCAACAAGTGTTGTGCTGATAGATGCACAGAAGGTGGAGTTTGAAGGGCAGAAATTGAAAAATCTCAAAGCAAAGAATTATTTCTTCCAGGTAATTGATCGTTCCATCATGGAAACCATTTTTTGTAAAGAAACTTCCAAGCAAATTTGAGACTCTATGAAGAAGAAGTATGAGGGGACAACAAAGGCAAAGAGGGCACAACTTCAAGCACTTCGAGGCGATTTTGAAACTTTACACATGAAGTTTGGAGAATTGGTGTCAGATTACTTCTCTAGGACGATGGCAATCACAAATAAGATGAGAATCCATGGCAACAAAATGGCAGATGTCACTATCATTGAGAAGATTCTTCGTTCGATGACAACAAAATTCAACTATGTTGTTTGTTTGATTGAGGAATCTAAAGACACTGACAATATGTCCATTGATGAATTGCAGAGTTCTTTGTTGGTTCATAAGCAAAAAATGAATTGGCAAGACAAGGAGGAGCAAGCGTTACAAGCCTTGACATCAAAAGAAGGAGGTCAAAGACGAGGAAGATGCAGAGGCAGAGGCAGAGATGGCAATGATGGTAGACACTCAAATTAGAAATCTAAAAATTATGATTCTCAAGGAAGAGGAAAAGGCCTTGACAACAACAACAATCATTCAACGCCTTCCAAGCCAAAGTCAGCAGACAAATCAAGAGTTGAATGTTACAGGCGTCACAAGTTTGGCCATTACAAGTCAGAGTGTAGTACTAATCTAATGAGAGATAGTTGAAAACAATCCAATTTTACTGAGAAGGAAGAAGAAGTGTCTTTGTTGATGGATTGTCACGTGAAGGAGGAAATCGACAAGAAATTCTTGTGGTACTTAGACACTGGTTGCAGCAACCATATAAGTGGAGAGAAGTCTGTATTCCCTGAATTGGATGAAGCTTTCCGTGATGTTGTGAAGTTCAGTGATGGCTTTGCAGTGTCTGTTATGGTAAAGGAAAAGGTAACAATTCAAATCAACAGAAATTCTATTCAAACTATTTCTAACGTTCTCTTTGTTCCAGATTTGAGAACAAATTTACTTCGTGTTAGTCAGCTACAAGAAAAGGGATATGGAATCTCTATCAAAAATGGAGTCTGCAGAATTGAAGATGAGAAGTTGGGCTTGATAGCTCAAGTCAACATGATAGCCAACAAAATGTTTCCATTATATCTCCATGACATCGCTCACTCATGCCTTTCTGCAAGATTGGGAGAGAAGGAATGGCTATGACATTTTCGCTATGAGCATTTTAGCTTTGGCGGGTTGAAGACTTTACAACAGAAGAATATGATGACTGGTCTTCCTCAAATTACAACCCCTTTTGAAGAAAGTGTTGTTAGCAAACAACATCGTAATCAATTCCCACAAGGGAAATCATGGAGGGCGAGGACTGCACTATAGCTTGTTCATTCCGACATTTGCAGGCCAATAACTCCATGCTCTAATGGAGGTAAGAGATATATACTTACCTTCATTGATGATTTTAGTCACAAAGGCTGAGTTTATTGTTTGCAAGAGAAGTCTGAAGCCTTTCTAGTCTTTAAAAGCTATAAAGCACTGGTTGAGAAAGAAGTTGGCAGTCCCATAAAAATTCTTCGCACAGATCGTGGTGAAGAATATAACTCACATGAATTTGCAAGTTTCTGTGAGACTCATGGAATCAAGAGGCAGCTTACAACAACTTATATGCCCCAACAGAATGACATTTGTGAAAGGAAGAATCACACTATTCTAAATATGGTGCGAAGTATTTTAATAAGGAGTTGTATTCCAAAGAGTTTCTAGCCTGAAGCAGTTAACTGGAGCATTCATATATTGAATAGAAGTCCCACACTTGCTGTTCAAAATATGACACCAGTGGAAGCATGGAGCTGACGAAAACTAATTGTTGATCACTTTAGAATTTTTGGATGTGTTGCATATGCCCATATTCCAGATCAGAAGAGGAAGAAGCTGGATGACAAGGGAGAAAAATGTATTTTTATTGGTGTTAATGATTAGTTAAAAGCTTATAAGCTTTACAATCCTAACATTAAGAAAATACTTATCAGTCGAGACGTTGTTTTTGATGAAGATCAAATCTGAGAATTGAGCAAAAATATAGTTGGAGAGCCAATTCCAACTAGTTTTGCTGGAGAAGATGCTGATGACGCAAACCAACCACAACAACATCTTGTTCCAGCAATTGACCCTCAAAATGAAACTCCTATAGCCTTTAAAGTCACTCCAACAACACTAGAAGCAGCAGCTAAATCACATTCTCATCATGTTCGAAGGAGGCCAGCATGGATGTCAGATTATAAGGTAACCAGAATTGATCAATCTAAAGACCCACTCACTCATTTTGCTCTATTTTCAGATTGTGATCTTACAGTGTTTGAAAGTGCTGTCAAAGAATCAAATTGGTGGAATGCTATGGATGCTGAAATTTCAACCAACGAAAAGAATGACACTTCGGAGTTATCTTCTTTCAGAAGGCGCAAAACAATTGGTGTGAAGTGAATTTATAAGACAAAGCTGAAGGAGAATTGTGAAGTCGACAAGTACAAGGCACACTTGGTGGCCAAGGGTTATAAGTAAGAGTTCGGTGTTGATTATAAATAAATCTTTGCTCCAGTAGTAAGTCATGACACAATCAAATTGGTGATTGCATTAGCAGCTCAGAACTCATGGTCTATCTTCTAGCTGGACGTGAAGTCGGCGTTCCTCCATGAAGATTTGAAGGAACTGGTATATATCAATCAACCTCCTAATTATGTGAAATCTGGAAATGAGCATAAAGTGTATAGACTAAAGAAGGCTCTATATGGATTAAAAAAATCCTCACGACCTTGGTATAATTGTATAGAAACTTATTTTGTGAAGGAAGGATTTCAAAATTGTCCTTATGAACATACACTTTTCATAAAAGTTGAGGATGGAGGGAAAATGCTCATTGGTTGCTTATATGTAGATGATCTAATCTATACTAGAAGCAATACATTCATGTTTGAAAGCTTTAAGAAATCCAAGATAACTGAATTTGAAATGTTTGATCTTGGCATGATGCATTACTTTCTTGGCATAGAAGTGTTGCAGTCCTCTATTGGCATTCTTATTTCTCAAAAAAAGTATGTTGGAGAAATCTTGGACAGGTTTCAGATGAAGGATTGTAATCCTGTGAATACATCGTCTGAGTTTGGCTTGAAGCTAAACAAGGATGATGGAGGATAGAAGGTTAATAGTACTCTTTACAAGCATATTATGGCGAGCTTAATGTATTTTACTGCAACAAGGCCTAATATAATGCATGTTGTAAGTGTCATTAATAGATACATGGAGTGTCCGACAAAGATTCATCTTTTGGCTGCAAAAAGAATTCTTAGGTACTTGCAAGGTACTAAGGAGTTTGGGTTGTTCTTCAAAAAGGGAGAAAAGTTAGATTTGTTTGGCTTTACAGATAATGATTATGCAGGAGATTCTGATGATCGAAAAAGTACATCTGGGCATGTTTTTATGTTGGGAACATGAGTTATTTCATGGTCATCAAAGAAGCAACCAATCGTCACATTGTCAACCACTGAAGTTGAATTTGTTGCAGCAACAACTTGTGCTTGTCAAGTTTTTTGCCTGAAGAAGATTCTTGAAAAGCTGCACTTCAAAGAAGATGGGCCTACTCTCATTTACAGTGACAACAGTTCAACAATAAAGCTCTCAAAGAATCCTGTTCTACATGGTCGAAGCAAGCATATAGATGTGAAGTATCATTTCTTGAGGGATCTCACGAATGATGGAGTTATTAATCTGGTTTACTGTAGGAGTGAAGACCAGATTGCTGATATTCTAACAAAGCCTCTCAAATTTCCAGCATTTCAAAAGCTTAGGGAGCTACTTGGTGTTTGCATTTCAAAGGACTTTATTTGAGGGATGACGCTTCAAAGTTTGAGTTTTATTAAATTGATGTTATTTATGAACCATAAGTTTAAGGGAAGGATTGTTGAATAATTTAGTAGCAGCACGTTAGAATGTGTTGATTTGGTTTGCCCTAATTTTTAGGAGTTTAGTAGTTTATTTATGTTTTGTTGCCTAGTTTGTAGGAGTAGTTTAGCATGATGTTAGTGGTGCCTATTTTTGTGTATGTAACCGTTTTGTTTTTTTAGCCTATATAATGGGCATTCCCTTATCAAAGAAGAAGTGAAGTTTCAGTCTAACTCTGTTTTCCCTTGTTTTTAGTTTATCATTTTCTTCTTCCAATTTACATCATAAACCCACAAAAAATGTGAATTTATTTAAGAGGTTGTATATAGTATTAAATACACTATTTATTCGGCCTGATATTATTTTTAAGTGACAATATCGAGCCCAAAATGTATATTCAAACATGAGTTAAGAGGGATAATGTGAGCCCAGCCTTATCTTTTCCAATCCCTCTTTGCTAATACCTCCAAAGCAAACACCCTAAAAGATCACTTCTGACCCAACACAATTTTAGTGGTTACTTACTTTAGCGACAAGTAATGATCACTTTTTGTTAAAACTAAGCTCGAGAGTTGATACTTATCTTGATACGATATATTTTCCAATCAGTAAATTAAGTGAACAAATTTGATTGGATAATTTGGTCGATAAAAGATTGTCATGAGGTAGAATTGAATCAAATGACACCAAGCACATAAAACTAAAATAGGGATAAGTATTGTTGTGTGTGACTGAGCCATCAATTAATTAATCTTCGTAATACCAACGGACTTTTGGTCTAATAGTACTCTTTATCTTATGAAGACTTTATCTTCTTGAGGTCAAATGTTCAAGTCTCTCTCCCTTTTCCCCAAACAAATTGTCAAAAGAAAAAAAAAAAATTAATCCCTGTAAACTAAATGCAAGTCACAACGGTCCATCGGAGGCCCACGTGAGGCCTCGTAGGAAAGCCCAATGCAAATTGAAACGCAAAAAGCGCAATTCGAAAGTTTAAAAACGGATCTACAGCCTTTGTTTTTAACGGTCAAATTCTCCTCTTCGTTGGTTCTTCATCCAAAGCCTCCTTGTTCCTTTGGCACCAAGTCTTGCATATCTCATCTCTCCAACTTCCATTACTCTCTCTCTCTTGTAGGAAAATTTGGTTGTAATGGCAACTCATGGTCGTTCATTAGGCACACCTCAGGCAGAAACTTTATCCACTCCTGCAAAATCCTCACGGTTACGTCCCAGTTCAGTCTCAAAGGTCAGAGTCATTGTTCGGGTTCGCCCCTTTCTTCCCCAAGAAACAGCTTCGGGAAATGGAACCCCAATCTCTTGCGTATCTGTTCTTGATTCAGAACTCGACTCTAGTGAAGAAGTTACTGTTCATCTAAAAGATCAAGAAACTAGGTAAGCAAGCAATTGTTATTCAGAAACTATTTCGGCATAAAATTTCTTGGTTTTAGTTTCTGATTTGATGTGGGGTTGTTTTCTCTGTTGGCGTAGTCGAAATGAGTGTTACAAATTGGACTCTTTCTTTGGCCAAGAAGACAACAATGTCAATCGTATTTTTCACAGAGAAGTGAGCCCTTTAATTCCTGGAATTTTTCATGGCTACAATGCCACAGTATTTGCATATGGGGCTACTGGCAGTGGAAAAACCTACACCATGCAGGTTTGATTCTCTAACACACCAGAAAGGACTTATATTATTTCACCATTTTGCTCAATTTAATGTTCATGTAACAAGTAACTTCATTTCTTGCTTAAGTTATGCCTTTTTTCGGATTTGAGTGCTCGTGTCATGTGACGGTTGTGTCTACCCGAGATGATCCCAAATCAGATAGGATAGGGCTTCATTTGTAGTTATATTAGACTTATTAGTTGATTTGGCTGAGTTTTATTGGAGATTTTCGTTTTGGGCGTAAGCGTTGATAATATTGAGTGACGAATTTGACGAGGACATGAATGATGATGATGCAGGGGAGTGATGAATTACCAGGTCTAATGCCTCTGGCAATGTCGACCATTCTGTTTATGTGCCAGAGCACAGGAAGTAGGGCAGAGATTTCGTACTATGAAGTCTATATGGACAGGTGTTATGATCTAATGGAGCTCAAAGCGAATGAAGTTGCAGTTCTGGATGACCAAGATGGGCAAATTCACCTCAAGGGGTTGGCTAGGGTTCCAGTTAATTCAATGTGTGAATTTCGTGAGATGTTTTCTAGTGCAATTCTGAGGCGGAAGGTTGCGCACACGGGTCTTAACGATGTCTCTAGTAGGAGCCATGGGGTACTTGTGATTTCTGTTTCCGCTCCTTGTGATGATGGTTCTGGGAAATCTGTTACTGGGAAGCTGAACCTCATAGATTTAGCAGGTATTTTGGAGTGTCTAAGTAGTTTAAATTGATCAAAATTGTCATACCATGTGAATATAATCTCCTTAATTTTAAAATTTTGAAACAATTTATGCGATTCTATCAGGTAATGAAGATAATAGGAGGACCTGTAACGAAGGTATTCGCCTCCAAGAGAGTGCCAAGATCAACCAGTCCTTATTTGCCTTGTCGAATGTGATTTATGCTCTGAATAACAACAAACCCAGAGTGCCATACAGAGAAAGTAAACTGACACGAATATTGCAGGATTCTCTTGGAGGAACAAGCCGCACTTTAATGGTAGCTTGTTTGGTAAGTGAGTTTTGATTTAGTTCAGGCTGGTTTATGCTTTCATTGTCAATGTTTATAAAAGGTTAATTATAATTTAATACGCTCAACCCTTGTTTGATTATAGAATCCAGGAGAATACCAAGAATCTGTTCATACAGTTAGTTTGGCAGCTAGGTCACGCCACATATCTAATTTTGTACCATCAGCTCAGAAACAAGATACTCCTAAGGTTCAAGTTGACATGGAGGCAAAGCTCTATGCTTGGCTTGAATCAAAGGGCAAGACAAAGAGTAAACAAAGAATAGGGGTGTTTGGTTCCCCATTTCCGAGTAGAACTCCTAGATCTGTAAGCTCTATGAAGAGACACGGTACACATAAGAGCTCTGCAAAAACTCAGGCTATTGCCAATCAAGGTGCTTCAAGTTTAAAAGAAAGGTAGGGGATGACTGCATGCACTTCTTGCTGCAGTGTGTAAGCCACAAGTTAGTTCCTATCACTTAATTACTCCAATTATTTGCAGGGAAGTGCATATGTGTTGCAGTAATCTATTCGACAATGGTGGTCTGTTAGATACAGCTATGGGGGTGAGCACTTTAATTTAGTAAACCAATTTTCATATTTTTGTTGTTGCTGTTGGTTTTGTTCTAGTTGATGTTTTATACTTTTATGGACACTTTAAAATAAGTCATGTTTGACACCAACTCCTGGACTCATAGGAGTGCCCAATGGAGAAAGGATAGAGCTCAACCTTGCCTTATTAGAAGGTTTTTTGAATACCTGCCTAATCTAATTCTACGATTACATGGCATTTTAAGATAGCTGCTGTGCTCAGTTATTGCCAGAGGCTAATTTTTTACAAGTAAGAATGAAGAACACCCTGAAATTTAACCTCATCCCCATTCCTTAACTATAACTATTTTCTAGTCTTGAAAATTGCTACAAGAAAAATGTCTCCACAATGTACAGTTTCAAAAACTGCCTTGGTGTGGCAGGAAGGTATGTTGTTCAAAATTTGCAGAAGATAGAAGAATGAAAATACATACCAAAAAAAAAAAAATCATCCTACAATTATAGAAGCCAGACTCATCCAATAGTAATTTATTTTTCTGTGTGACATTTATCAAAGCTATAATGTTTTGATATTTTAAATATCTACGTTCGGTTTTGCTACTGAAGCAGGACCTTGCTGCTGAGAGAAAAACAAATGAGTTCAGGGCCTCTGCTGACAGGATAGTGTTAGACTCAACATGTGTGCCTGGTATGTTGCTGCTAAATGAAATTTGTTGAACTCGATCCATTGTTTTAAAGTGAAAGTCAATAGACTAATTTGACGCTTAAATAAACTTTCATTCTTTTTTGCATAGACGAACCATTGGATGACGAGAGGGAGCCAACAACCATCAAAGGTACCGACTTTGCCGCATTAACACCGACTAGAGAGAAAAGTAAAGCACTTCCAGGCTCCCTAAGAAAAGTTCTTTCTCCCATTAACTCTAACATCAACATTGAGCACATATTATCCAGAGACCAAATATATCCTGCCCTTTCTGATCCCAAGACACCTTCCATTCTGATGGCTGACAACAACTACAAAACGATTGGCACCCCACTTGATAAGTTTAATGCACGAAGTTCTAATTTGAAGGTATGGGGAAAATATTGGCCATCATTTATTTCTTGTCTCTCATTTGTGGTCCTAATCCTTGAAATTTGAATGAATGTACAGGGTACTCTTGCCCAAGAATATGTTGAGTTTTTGAATATGGCTAGCAGGTGATTACGGATTATTTTGTTTCTATTTCTCTTCATTTTGTTGGCCCTTTCATTCTTTAAGTTAATTCGGAGTTAACTTTTTCTTTGTCAATATCGTGTCAGGGAGGAGTTACTGGAGTTAAAGGTAGATTAACCATATTAATTGTAACAACCTGATTTTCATCTTTCTTATAGAACTGATTTCCTTTTCTGGTGCTACATTTAGCTGATATTTAACTTTTCAATTCAGGGAATTGGACGAAAGATGGCTGAATACATACTTGAGTTGAGGGAAACAAGCCCACTAAAATCGGTAAGAAAAACTTTTTTTTTTTTGTGACATTAACAAGAATTTGACATTTTCTACTGTTGGGTGGACTAAATGCATAGTTTGAAATGTTGCAGCTAAGTGATTTGGAGAAGATAGGCCTTTCATCCAAGCAGGTAATACTCTTAATGAGTATATTATTATCTCCAAACATTGATATCAATAACAGGATTATGAGTTATTTTACTTAAAATTTGAAAATCTCCTGCAGATACATAACATGTTTGGTAGAGCTGCAAGAGGAATATTTGGTTGAGTTAATTTGCAACATCTAGTTGTTTGGGAGACTTGCAGCCGAAATTAATAGCCAGATGGTTTTCAGAACCGACCATCTGTGTTTTTATTTATAAATTGTTGTCTCACTGTATTGATATCCCTGTAATGTTACTAAATGGGAAGGCCTTACTCATGTTGTATGGTTGAGAAATTTGCCAGTCTTCAAAAGTTCTCATATATTTATGGCTTGTTTAACTTGTTCTGCCAGTATTTGCTGGTCTAGCACTTTTCTAGTAGCATTGCTTCGGATTATGAGCACTTTTCTCATATATTGGTGCTAAATTATGTTATTTTATAGGGCAACGCTATTCGAGTGAATGTTTGTCATGTATCCCTAAAACTTAAATAGACAAAAACCACCTCTCTTGACCCTGGATGGAGCTGCAGCAAAGGTTTAACGAGTCTAATCCATGACTCGTTAAACGATAAATTTTACTGAACTAGTCAAAAAAAAGTTGTGGCTTTACTGACAACTATAGTTTTTTGTGAAACGATAAATTTTTCGATCTAACAACCTCCTCATTGGGAGGATGTCGAGTGAAGTGTGGCAATTAATCTTAAGTCAAAACTCCAATGTTGATTCTTTTAACAATCAATTCCGATCAAATCACAATTAGGGTCGACCTAGTACCCATTGGGCTAACCTGTAATGAAAGATAAGGCATAAAGATATGATACACACACTTAAGCCAAGAGTTTTCCCGTAAGATTACTTTGTACAATCTTAATCTTTATGTTAGAAAGTGATATCTGACCACTAAGTCTTCTCTCACCACACAAGTAAGTGTATTGTATACAAGCACTTTAGCCGACCCGTAGATATGTGCAGATCTAGCAAGAGTAAAGAGTGAGACAATGTGTGGATACAACTGTCTCCCTAGCATGCTTGCTCATTAAAGAAAGGATTGGTTTGACTAACACCCCCCCGCAAGATGATGGTTGGTGGACGAACCATTAGCTTGGAACAGAATAAATGAAAATGCGAGGTTGATAATCCTTTCATAAAGATATCAGCAACTTGATCCATCTTGCATAAATATCGAACATCCAATTCTTTACCAACCACTTTTTCGTGAACATAATGATAGTCAACTTCAAGTTG
>CAUOFW020005119.1:0-28446 GCA_963454935.2 Ilex paraguariensis | reverse complement strand
TTTTCGGGTCAACTTAGTCATAGAAGTAGCTAATAGAGAGAAGTCCTCAATGAAACCTCCTATTGTACCCAGCCAATCCCAATTCATAAACTACTTCAACCTTCTTCGGGTCCACGGTTACACACCGAAGCTGACACCACATGTCCAAAAAATTTCACCTCTGTAAGCCAAAATTCACACTTGCTGAACTTTGCGTACAACTGATGATCTCTCAACATCTAGAGAACAACCCTTAAGTGACCCTCATGCTCCTCCTCAATCTTAGAGTAGATCAAAATGTCGTCAACAAAGACTACAACAAACTGATCTAGGTAGGGTTGAAACACCCTATGCATGAGATCCATGAATGCCGCCGGGGCATTCGTCAATTTGAATGACATTATTGTAAACTCGAAATGCATGTACTACGTTCTGAACATCGTCTTAGGGATATCTGCCTCCCTGACCTCAACTGATGGTAACCGGTGCGAAGATCTATCTTGGAGTTGACCCGCGCCCCTCTCAACTGATCAAACAAATCACCAATCCTCGGCAAAGGGTATCTATTCTTGATAGTAAACCTATTCAACTGTCGGTAATCTATGCAAAATCGAAGGCTCTTGTCCTTTTTCTTGGCAAATAACATCAGAGCGCTCTAATGTGAAGTGCTCGGTCTAATAAAGCCCTTGTCTAATAAATCATGCAATTGGACCTTGAGTTCTTGCAACTGAACTAGTGCCATTCCATGTGAGTCATAGAAATAGGAGAAGTATCAGGATGTAACTCAATATTGATGTCCATATCCCTATGAGGAGGTAATCCCAGTAGTTCGTCCAGAAAAATGTCCTCATACTCACAAACAACTCGAGGGAGACCCAATTCCTGTCTCACCTAATCCTCCAAGGTAAGGCTTGCAAGCCATCCCATTAACTGCCCATGCCATCTAGAGTCGTACACGACTTGGGGTAAGGCAACATGCTTTTCCCCTTGAAACTTGAAACAAACACCATCCAGTTTGAGCGGGTGACACTCTTCCTATCACAATCAACGATGACCCGTTGTGCCGCAAACCAATCCATCTCGAGGATCACGTCAAACTCCGATATGTCTATGACCCTAAGGTCTACAGTGAGTAGAATTCCTAAGATCTCTAACTCACAGTCCTGACATATCTGGTTAACACACACCCTAGCTCCTAGGGGTGAATTCACATATAATGGCTCTTCCAAGGTATCCACCTCTAAGCCCAAATCCCTCACACATGATGAAAAAATAAATGAATGCGATGCACCAGAGTCAAATAACACCCTAGCCCATAAGCGAGAGAGTATAAATGTACCCTGTATAACCAATTGATCCCCCAGCTCAGTTTGTGGCATCATGGCATAAACACGCCCCTGGATTCCCGAAGTATTGGCTTGTAAGCCTTGTCCTTGGCCTCGACCCATGCCCTGGCTTATCTGGCCTGCTTGTAGAGTCCCTGCTCGTGTAGTGGTAGGAGCCTGAGTGGCACCCTAGAACTGATACTGACTTCCTTGGCCCATGGTGGGGTAGGGAGGAATATAGTGTGTTTGTGGCTGCCCCACCGATGACTAGGACTGAGACGTCCCATAGCTCTGGGTTCCTTGCCTCTATGGGCAATCCCGCTTCATATGACCCGATTGGTGGCAATGGAAGCATGTCCTCTGACCCGCCTGATATGTAGTCCACGAGCTTCTCCTTTCTTGGGAGGATCGACCTTGCCCTTGGCCCCAATTGCCATGGCTCTGTCCCTGCGGAGGAAAAGTCCTTTGCCTCTTTCCTGAGTTAGAAGAAGAGGATTAGCCCTCCTACTTCTTGTCCTTGGAACCCAACACTTGGATGTTCCTTGCGTCCTCAATCTCTCTCTCAATGGCCATAGTTGTGGTGACCATCGAATCCAAGTATTGCAGAAGAAGACCCACAATTTTGCCTCGGATAGACAACTTCAAGCCATCCTCAAAATTCCTCACCTTCGCCATATTTGTGGCCACATAATCATCGGCAAAACATGCTAATTCCGTGAATTTAGCCATGTATTCCATCACCGTCATGGTTCCTTGTTTCAAGTCTAAAACTTTCGGGCCTTTGCATGCCTAGCAGCTACTGGGAAGTACTTTCCCATGAAGAGTTCCTTGAACTCTACCTAAGTCATAGCCTCCAAGTTCTTGGAGTCCTTCACCCAATCCCACCATAATTGGGATTCTCCCTCCAGCTAAAACGTAGCTAGAGTTATCTTCGTGGCGTCGGAGGTGATCTCCATAGCCCTTAATACCTTATCGACTTGCTAGAACCAATGGTTAGCTACCATCGGGTCCGCCCTCCATTGAATACTGGAGGTTTCTGTGCTTTGAACTTCTTGAGGTTGCTCGTGCCTCCTTGCCCCACATTTGCACCCATCTATGCAACATTAATAGCTATAGCACTAGCTTGTGCAATCATTGTAGCCGCCGCACCAATAGCCTCCACAAAGACTTGTTGGTCAAAGGGCGGTGGTGGTTGGTTGTTTCATCCACTCCGACGTCCCCTTCCTCTAGTTGCCATCTACACACATGCCAGATAACAATAAAACATTTATTTAGTATCCCATGAGAGGGACCGAACTTGAAACATTGAGATTTACCTCCTTGTTTCACTAGTAGAGTCTATGCCACCCACTAGTAGACATTTATACCTTGAACTATCCGCTCATTTCTTTTCTGACCCCGAGGTTATGTTTTGTAACCCTAGTGTCACTTTTTCATACACATTTTACCATGTATATCATTCATATAACACATATCACATAACATGCAACATGTAGCATTTAAGCACATACCATGAAATGAATAATGAATGCAACGGTCTAGACCCATGCCCCATCAAGCTCTAAGTAAATTGTATACCTAAGCTCTGATACCAAGCTGTGATGCCCCTAAAATCGGGGGTCCCGTTGACAACCCGTCAACCCACTGAAATGCCCGTGAGTGCCGCTTGATCCGACATCACGATATTATTATCCCGTTACTAGAATCTTACATCACACGTAACACCCGTCCTCCATTACTCATTTAATCCTATTGAGGTTCAATGTACCCCAATATATATCTCCATTTAAGTCCATTTGTATCATTGGAACCAAAGGATGCATAGCCCAAGGCCTTGGAAGAAAAATAAAAAAAATTTCAAGATCTGCCAAAGTGTACCGGTACGCGTACCACTACGGGTTGCTCATTGGATCTCACCGTACCGGTACGTTGTGTCCTCTGGACCTCGCCGTACTAATACGCATACCGATACTTTGTGCCCATTTTCCTTATGTTCACCTGTTTTACATTTCAAATCCAATTTTAACCATTCCAACATCATCTTAAACATACATAATGATGTTATTCACATAAAACTTGATATCTACAAGTTCTATTACAAGCCATTTACATGCTTACATGTCAAAATAGAATTTTAACAAAAATTTTACACCAAACTTGTATTCAAATGCCACAACCCGGCTTTGCTTCACCCAAGAGGCTTCGAGTGCGAGCCGTCTATCGGAGTATGTCCCGCATTTGAAATGTTTCCCGTATAGGGTGACCCAACGCCCAATAGAATACTTCTTGTAGAGGCTACTCCCCAACCTAAGTGCATATGCAATGTTCACATGCAACATTTCATAAACAACCATTGTTCCAATCAAGACTAATCAATCTATGTTGGAATTTAACATGTCGTGCCATGATATGAGATGATACCCACTCATGCAACTCAACCCAAGCCCTCACTGACTCCTTTCTCCCATGCAAAGCCATGAGTATTATGACCGGATTTTCTAACCCCCTCCATTGGTTTCACTCATCCAATGATAGTTATAAAGTTTTCCAAGGTCTTTGTAGGGGTGGATGTTTATGGACTCACACCAAGGGTCACCCAACCCACACGAAATTTATGGACTTTCACCGAGGGTTCCGCATACACCCACACACTTCATCGACTATACCAAAGGAGTGCGTATCCCATCACTGGGCCTTCCACCCGAGGGATCTTCTTGCCCTTCTTGCTAACCCCAACCCTAATCACCATATAATCCATGATACTCGGTCAGGTCTTCGACCAAGCTTACTCGAGCCCACCAGTCATCCACCGAGCGTAGTGTTGACAGACAACCATGCACACACACACCCATATATGCGATGTCTCCCTGCATATGCAATGTAATGCACCATTGTTATTTCAATTGTCATGCCCGCATGTAATGAATGTCATATTTCATATAATAGCCATATTTCATCTCAATGTCACTATATCAACATGTTCATATCCAACCATAATTCATAGCATGTCATTTCATACATGCCAATAACACACTTAATTTTAAAGCATGAATTTAAACACATAGCATGCCCAGATAATACAAATTTTCCATGAATCACTTTGAGGCAAAATTCACATAACTCCAAGGTACAAAATTCCATAGAATTATACAAGCAATCACCACATATATCAATTCCAAGCTAGGAATTTATTTGTTAAACCTTTTCCATACCCATTTCATCAATTCCACAATCATAGGCAAATGATATATATATCCATCAATCTACCCATTACATATAACACCCTAGGTTGTAAAATAAACCCAAGTAGGAAGGAACCCTACGTCTTCAAGCGTGAGGAACGACCATAAGAAGTTCCAAGAACTCACTTCTAGCCCAAATTCCAAACTTCCAAAAATCCCATACATTGATCTTCGGTAAAACCCGTCAGTTTTGGTGTGGTCAAGTAGCCCTTGGCGAGGAGAGCAACTTTTCCTCTTGGCCCGTATTGATTTGAAGCCCGTAGAGTCGTAGATCGTCGAAAGAAGTGGATTTCTTTCCCTCTTTTCCCTCTCTTCTCTATCAGCAACGGCTGAGCAATTGTGTGGGAGAAAATTTGATTTTCTTCCCCTTTTTATAGTTCCCCAATGCTAGGTCCACAATTGGCCACACAACCCTCTTTTTCTTGTGTCCGTTTTCATCTCAAAACGATTTCATTTTGCCTCGGTTTAAGTTTAAATTAATTTTATTTTAATTTGACTTAAATTATTTTTCAAATTTCAAAATTTTATCAAAAATTCTATTTTTGGTTCACCGGAGACTCGATTGCCTTGTAAAACACAAAAAATCTGACTATCTCAGAATTCGATGAAATTTGACGTGGTACCTAGATTTCGTGAGACGAATCCAACGGTGAGGTCTGTTTTGTCTTATGAGATCTGAAAAAATTCAAATTTTCAACCCGTACTATAGCGACAAATTATCATTTTGCTTTTTTGTAAAAAGTTTAAATTTATCGGATTTTACAGTAGGTACCTTCACTAGAAACCTTTCGAGACAAAACCTATCCACTAGGATAGCCTAGGGGTCTCAAGGCTTGTTGCATATGATTATTCCTCATAGGTACCGGTATTCACACCATTTGATATCGGTACCCTGGTATTTTAAATTTTTGACAAGGATCCACTTCAAATCTAAAAAGGTGAAAAAAAAAAAATTTGTATATCTGGATGTCCTCTATCTTATGTCAATATTTTAGCTCAATCGGAGAGAGGGATCAAAAGTGATGGTAAATTTACAAAAAATGGAAATGAGCTACCGGTAGCAAACCCCTGAAAAATTATCGATGGGAGTGATTAACCTCGATTAGTACGTAAATTAATATAGCTAAATAATTACATTATGTAAGATAAAATAGTTAAAAAATGTCAATCAGGGTTTGTGTGTAAGCTAGGGTTTTATGTGTGTTATGTTTAAAATTTTAGGGTTTTGTGCGGAATTGTCAGAAAATATGAAGAATAATCTGTCAAAGCTTGAAACAACAATGGAGGAACGTGTAAAATGACCAAGGATCAGCCAACACAACAAGAGGATTAGCATCAAATTTCCAGCAAAGCACCACTGTCCAGACGGTGGTGGCATCCATGCGGTGACCCCAAGCAGTGTGAACTCATCCTCCACCTTATACTTCATCTTTGCCTATATATATGGCATGCCTCCTTCATTTGAAATGAATGGGCTGGGATAGGAAAAAAGAAAGGAGAAAGAGAGAAAGAAAGGGAGAAAAAGAAAAGAGAAAAAGAGAAAGTCATAGAGAATTCAAGATCTGGTATGTCCTACTCTCCAGCTAAAACTCTGTATTTCTACATTTTTGTTATGCCTTTTTACTTGGAAAGTTGAACTGCCGCCACTTTTGTATCTTAACTAATATTAAGGGTAGTTGTATTTTAGTTATTCATTGGAAAAGGATTTTTAGTGTCTGTATTTTATTTAACTGTTGTAATGATAATTACCCGCACTTCTTGCTTGTCCATAGTAATAGAGTGTGAGCAGTTTATTTATACCCTTCAGTGAGGGGTGAACATATGTATAATATTGGTTAACTTCTAGAAATGTTGATGTATATATATATATATATATATATATACCTATTATTGTAAACTTCATGCTTGATACAGTAATGCACGTAATTGGGTGTTACACCCAGAATTATGCCGTCACTGAATCATCCACCTAATGATTAAATATCTACGGTGTTCCAATGACATGGTTAGTACTCCAGGAGAACTGAGGATGTTTTACAATTACATAATACAATTGTTAGATTAATAATCTAAGTGATCGTCATGAATGGCTTGTCCTTCTGGATTACTAGGGTTGTTTAACTAATAAAAGATATAAAAGTTGTTACATTAATAACCTAAATGATCCTCGTGAATGGCTTGTCCTTTTGGATTACTAGGGTTGTTTAATTGATACTTACTATAATAAAGTCAATTGAATAATTCAAATGATCCTCATGAATGACTTGACCTTCTAGTTTATTTGGATTACTAAATTGTCATATAACCAGTTAACCTAAGAAGTTTTTGGGTTATGGTTTAATAATACCACTAGCTAACCCAAGAAGCTGTTGTGTTATGGTTTAAATAATACCACCAGCTAACCTAAGAAGTTGCTGAGTTATGGTTTAATATGCATATACATACTATACTATTGTCGATTGAGGAATTCAAGCAATCCTTATGAATGGCTTGACCTTCTAGATTACTTGGATTAGTCAATTGACATGTATACCACCAGCTAACCTAAGAAGTTGTTGTAAGATAGCATTTCAAGTATTTAACCAATATAAAGCATATGAGATCCTTAAAGTGAAGGGTAGTTTTCATATTATTATCTTTTAAAAATCTGTTTGCATTTTTCAGTTACTTAGACTAGGTATCAATATAAGCTCACATCACAAGCTATCTCAAGCTACACTGCTTTAACAAAAACTTCACTATTCTTATGTTAAATTCCAAATAATTAAAAACTCTTTGTTGGATCGATCTTGGACTTAAACTGAGGAAACTAAAATTCGACCACTTATACTTGGGTGTATAATATAAATCCGATCACAAAATAGTTCGAATCAGGGAGCTTACAACCTACTGGTAGAAGTATTGAAAAATACTTACTGGTAGAATAGGCCTAGAAAGCCTAGACACTTATCCACATGACTACACCAACCACAGAGGCCCATCTTTTGTCCTCTAAACCATGCCCTGACATTTTTTACACCCCATGATGATCTCCTAACTACAAAAACATATATTTGAAGCATGAGGGAGTGGGGAGGAAAGAGAGAGGTGGTGGTTGGAAAATCATAGGAGGACCATGCTTTGACTAAATTTGATTGTTTTGGTGGACAACCTCTCTCCAATCACTCCAACTCAGTCACTCATGCTAAGGGGGGGCGGATGGACAAAAATAGGATGCTGCTTCACACAATTTCAGATTACAAAATTTTTAGAGAGAAAAACTCCAAGGTAGAAGATGAATTTTTAGAGAGGGAAGTTGGGTTTTTACATGTCCTTCACCTTTTTCATTGTAGTTAGCTTCATTTAACTTGTAATCTTTCCCTTTTGCACTCTAATCTCATTTATTCAAGTTGTAATCAAGTTTAGCTAAGTGTCCTTGTGTTTCATTTTTCCATTTGTGTATTTTCTATTAAAACTTTGCATTTTGAGTATGAATGTAATTTCTTTCATAGTTTAAACTTTCTTCTAAATTTTACAAGTCTATGTTTGATTTCATCACAATGTCTCTCTTTCATATTTGTTATTGTTTTTATCAAGCATAGCTAAACCTTTAGTTGGCTAATCCAAGAGGGATTTCCTCTTGGGTATGTGCAGTCAACTCTCTTTCATTTTTCTTCGTAGTGCAAAGTGTTTGGTTTGACTAGGTTGAGTGCGGACATGGTTGTGGGCTTTTGATACACCGTAGGCTTGTTACGGGGTATGCTTTGGCCCAATACAACCACATTAGTCCCTCACTTCCTACAAATCAATCAAACACCGAGACACCATTGGTTGAATGAAATGAGTTGATTTGGCATTCCCATTGGAATGACCTCTAAGGATTAGCCAAACTTACTTTTTTGCATATTTTACAAATCACAACTCACCAAACTTCAAATTACAAAGATTTTCCAATTTTCACCATGCACAAATCACCCTTCAAAAACATTCGACCTTGCCTTCCCTGAGGAGACGACCTTGGAATACCAATTCCAAGTGAAACGTGACATTACAAGACTTTTTCTATGCCTAGGGTGCAATTTTACACACACACACGTTTTTGTTCATCCAAAAATAATTTCTCCACTTTTTACAGTGAATGCAAGGGAGAGTGACACTCACCAATCTCTATAATCCATATACAATTAATTCGGGTTAGTGTTTGAAGGTCAGGGGAAACCATCAAGCAGACGTATTGTAAGCAGGAGGGCATCATAAAAAGAAATTAACTAAGGTCCAACCCTCAAATGCATGATGTGGGCAAGCTTGGAGAAGATCCTTAAATCTCTCCCATCATTGATAAAAAATTTCTCCTTCTTTCACAGAAAAATTCATGATTTGACATCTCAATGCATTAGTGCAATGCATACGAAAAAATTTCTTGAAAATTTTAGTTTAATGGATTGAGCTTTTAAAGAAGAGTTTTTTGGCTGTGGATACAATTTTTAGACTTGTTTGAGGAAAAGTGTATTGATAATTTATTTACCCTATTAAGTTCAATTTTAATAAAATATGTTGTGCTTAGGTACAAAATTTAAATAAAATCAAAACTTGTTTACCTAAATACTCTCCCTTAAATTATGCATTCTTAATTGACAATTATATATCTAATAAATATGTAAATATTTCATTAGATTCTTTCACTATCTCTCTCATATTTTCTCTCTATCTCTCTCTTTCCCCATTACTTTCCATATTTCTCCCCTATTTTCTCTCTATAACTATCATTCATAATTTATTTTCTTTTCAAATATGTAAATATTTGACTTATTTTTTCATCTCTCTATTTTCTGTAACCAATTCTCTCTCTCTATTTATATTAACATTAAGACAACACAATTACACTAATCAGTCACACAAATTAGTTACAATTATCTTATAATACACCAAATAGTTACTCGTGCATTCTAATAAACCAAATTGTTACACCAAACAATTACACAAATTTATAACACCAACCCAATTTATCATTTAGTTGTTTACATAAACTAAATAGTTGTACTATTTAGTATCGCGACATCGTTACACCAATCATATATATCAAATATAGTATAATGGTAAAGTCTTTTGTGTAATGATAAACCCAATTTGGCGTATATAATTGGTGTAACTATGTCATGATACTAAATGGTGTAACTCTTTGATTTATGTAAACAACAACATGACAAATTGGGTTGGTGTTGTAATTTTGTATAACTATTTAGTTTATTAGAATACATAAGTAACTGTTTAGTGTATTACTTGTAACTAATTGTGTTGTGTAACATTGATATAAGGAGAGAGAAAAAGGGAGAGAATAAGGAAATAAGGGGAGAGGGATTAAGAGAGAGAAAATATGAGAGGAGAGATAGATGAAAAAATTAAATCAAATCTTTAGATATTAAAAAAAATTATCAATATAAGAGGAAGAGAGAGAGAGAAATAGATAGAGAGAAAACATGGAAGAGAGAGTGAAAGAGTAATGGATAGAGAAGAGAGAGAGTAAGGGAGTAATAAATACCATTTTAGTTTTTTTCAAAAAAAAATGGACTTAGGGCCATATAAGTTTTCTTAATGTGGTGTAGCTCAAATAAGTCTAAATTTTTGTTCCGATTTCCAAATTACCCTTTAAAGAATTTAGCTATTGTTTAGCTTTATCCTCTAAAGAAGAAAGAAAAAGTTTCAACCAAGCCATTTCAAAATTATCTTGCAAAGCACCACATACTTCCTCAAATTCTTTCATATGCAAATTAGGGTTTTCAGACTCAAGACCACGAAACTTAGGTAAAAGTTGTATTGTTCCTATTTTAATTTTAAAATTTGGATCATTTGTGGGGAATGAAAAATAGGATGGGACACTAGCACGTGTGGGATGCAAGTATTTTTTTAAAGGTTTGACATTTTGAACTACCTCTTGTTTCCTTGATTATTATTAGCCATGCTTAACTCAAAATAGTACGATGATGCTTCTGATGATGGAGATGACAAAGACGAAGGACTAAATTGATTTACAGACGCTGCTGATGACTTAAGAGACAAACAATTAAAATAAAACAAACATTATATACACATAAAATACAAACTAGACAACTTCTCTATTCATTTTTTAATCATTGTAACTCATAGGCAACAACGCAAAAAAGCTTTACCTGATTTAAATCATACACTCAAGTATAAGTGGTCAAATTATAGTATTACTCAGTTATGTCCAAGATCGAATCCATATGGAGCTAACTATTGGAATTCAAATTGGAAAAAGGTGAGATTGTCTTATCTGTAGTGTGCTTCACAATAGCTTGTGGTGTGAACTTAGAACTTTCCAAAAATTAGTTAAATTAACTCTTGATAACCATAATAAAAGGTACTCTTCAATTCGGGGATCCGACATTCATCATAGTGCTTGTTTATAAAAATGCCAGTTTACAACAATTAACTCCCTCTTCACTAGAAAGTTAACTGGTAAGTATGAGGTGTAACTAAACCATATCACATCTACTGGCTAGATTAGCCAAAAGGTCTCGGTATCATGCAACAATAAGATAACCCTAGTAAACCTGAAGGTGAACCATTCAAAATGTTTAATTTAGCTATCCGATCGATAGGTTGATGATTTAATGAAGATGGAGTTTCAGTTTATGTATTAAATCCAAAGCATTGACTATGACAAGATTTAACCCACCCATAACCAATCTCCCAATTGTTACATAAAACCCTATTGCACTCATCATTTAATCATGCATGAAGTACGTAATAACTTATAGATAGAATGGTTTATATCAATAAGTTTTGCTCATTATTCATAACCATAAGCATATTATAATAATAATCATCCATTAATTAAGGGAGGTATAAACATTAACACATACATAAAATATTGGCATTTTTATAAGTTAAATAATATTACATATGCATTCACCATTCACTGAAGAGTATAAACGAATTACTCATGCTTCATTGCTACAGATAAGCAAGAAGAATGAGATGATTCCATTGCAATAGGATAGAAAATATAACAAGTCTTACCTAAGGAATAGTTAAAGCACTGTCACTCTTATTACCAGCTAGGGCGCAAAAGTGAGAAGTTCAACCCTCCAAGTCGAAAGGATTAATAGAAATGTAGAAGTGAGAGAATACTGGCTAGGAAGTGATTAGGGTAGGGCTTTACTCTTTCTGGCTATAAAACTCTCTCTGAAGTCTCTCTTTTTATCCCTGCCTTCATTTCTCTCCTTCTCTAAACTAGACTCCATTCTCTAAAACTGAACTGAAGTAGGCTATTTGTAGGCACTAGAAGGGGGGATAGAGGTGGCAGACACCTAAGTTGGCCACTCAGGTGATTTTGTGGCTCAAATGGACCAATGAGAGAAGAAGGAGGAGGAAGGTGGTTAGGGTACCATCTAGAAGGCACCACCACCGTCCAAACGATGGAGATTCTATAGTTTCCTTGTTTGGTAGCCCCTTTTGTTGACTTTATAATTACTTTTGCCTCCCTTCCCTTGTTTATACTCTGCACTTTTATCCCTTTGAACATCCTTAATTACCCTTGAAACCCTACAAAATAAATAATTTAAACATTAACCATAAAACTATTTAAATAAATCATTTAAATCCAATTAACACACTATTAACCCTAAACCCTAATTCAGTTTCACACTTTTTAGGGTTAATCACTGATGCATCGGCATTGACGTAACTTTTCAAGAATAGTATACTGACCCGTTGTCTCGATAACCATCAACAAAATAGTGGGGATTCTTGAACCTCACAAGGAACCAATCAATTCTACTACAAGTGATAGGGAACATTCAAACCCCTCAGGAAAGAAACACATCGAAGCACTATGCAATATAAGCTCGTGTGTAAGACACTTTCGTCACAATCTCCCATACAAGAGATAGTTTCAAAATTTTCCATAAAATCAACATATAACACGAATCATGGTTCCACAATTATCCAATATAATAAATCCAAGAAAATATACAAGAGATCTTCAATAAATGTGTTTATTTTAACTATAATCAAGAACTATGGTTTATAAATCAAGTGCATGAGATTTGTAATATAAATCATGTGTTTATTCTTAGAAAATGATACATATACTTTATTGGAGATCCAAATCATCAATTATCTTCATATAATTATGAAAAAGTGTGAAAAGATACATAGTATAAACCTAATTCCACAATGAATGAATTTGATAAAGAACCCATACCTTTAAGCCACAAATAATGTGGTACTACGCGTGTTTAATGCAATTTCCATGCATTTATCTTTCGCAATTTAATCCAATATTCCTCTTTTTCTTGTCCTCAGAGTTTCATAGGCTTGTTGGGAGAGAAAAATATATAAAAGGATATCAAAGTTGTGGCCTAGGGTATTTATAAGGTGAAAATGAATAGAACCCTAAAATCTGATTAGGGCCATTTTTGGCAAGGTGTTTGGATGTTTTTGCGAGATGTCTGAATGTTTATGGGAGTATCCAAACATTCCAATTTGTAATATTCCAATCTTAGAAACACTAGCCATAATGGGTAGAATACAAGTACGGGTGACCAATTTTGAATTCGTAGATGTAGTGGAATAATATTTTTCAGTTAAGGTGTGATTTTATGAATCATGAAGTCGTAAGATTTGAATTATGCAAAGATGTCGTAGCCACAATTTGTAAGGGCTAATTGGTGTTAATTTGATGTTATTAAAATTACAAGTTAAATATAAATCATGAAGTCAAAGTAAAGGAAAAGATAAGTAAATAGCATGGGTGTTGATTCAACCTATTTCGTGATCTAATTAATATTATATACCCCAGTATAAGTGGTCGAGTTGTAGTTTTCTCGGTTTAAGTCCAAGTATCGATCCCATGAAGAGTTTTAATAATTTAGGAAATAAAATAAAAATAGGGAAGTGGTTGTTTAAACTAAGATAGCATGAGATAGCTTGTGATGTGAACTTTGATTGATAACTAGTCTAATTAAACATATGTTTGCAGATAGATTGTGTAAAGATAGTAATATAAACAATATCCTTCAGTTTAAGGATCCCATATGCTTTTTATTGGTCAAATACTGAAAATGCTACCATACAATAATTAACTTCCATGTTACAAGCAAGTCAACCGGTAGGTCTGATGTATATAAACCATCACACAACAACTTCTTAGCTTAACTGGTGGTATTCATGACAATTGATTAATCCCAGTGAACCAGAAGGACAAGTCATTCATGAGGAATACTTGAATTACTCAATTGATCCCATGATAATAAGTGTGTACATAATAAACCATAACACAACAACTTCTTAGGTTGGCTGGTGGTAATAAATCATAACATAGCAACTTCTGGGTTAGTTGGTTATAGATGTGCCAATTGACTAACTCCAGCAAACCAGAAGGCTAAACCATTCATGAGGAATACTTGAATTACTCAATTGGTCATCTTTTTATATATACCAGTAGAACATCCTCAGCGTTCTGATGGAGGACAAGCCATACCGATGGAACACCATAGATATTTGATTGGTAATATTATTATGTATACCAGTTAAAAGACCTTAGTAATCCAGAAGGACAAGTCGTTCATGAGGATCAGTTGGGTCATTAATCTGATAGTTATGTATAGAAGTTAAACAACCCTAATAACCCAGAAGGACAAGCCATTCATGAGGATCATTTAGGTTTTGTACCATGTATCAGTAGAACATCCTCAGCATTCCGGTGGAGGGCAAGCCATACCGATGGAACACTGTAGATATTTAACCGGCAGGTTGATAATGCATTGATATTATAATTCGAGGCACAACACCGAAATTACGTACATCACTGTATCATGCGTGAAGTATATAATACATATGTATACATATATATGAATAAAACATCAACATATCCAGAAAGGAGTGTGAATAGTTTATATTACAACAGTAAATATAATACAGACTTAGATACTTCTTTCACAAGAAACAACTGAAATACAACCACCCGTAATATCAGTTAAGACACAAAGGTGGTAGCAGTTCAACTATCCGAATAGAAAGATAACACATAAATGTATAAATATAGAGTTTTGGTTGGAGTGTGTGACGGACTGGATTTGTGTTTGACTTCTTCTTTATGTCTGACCATCTTCAAGACAAGGCCATGCATGACCTTTATATAGGCAAAGGATTAAGCATGAGGTGGAGGGTGAAGATGAACTGACCTGGACTACCTTCCAGACGGTCTTGCTTTGCTGGATGTTGATCTTGTTGTGTGCTGACCCTTTATTGGTAGATTTACACTTTGGTACCTTGCTCTTTTAAGCTTTGATATATTATTCCTTGTATTTTCCGGTAATTCCGCATTAAACCCTAAGAAGTTTATATATAACACACATAAAACCCTAATTTATGCACAAACCCTAATTGATAGTTTTTAGTTATTTTATCTTACCAATTTAACTTATTTAAGGAGTTTAATTTTTATATTAATTAGGGTTATTCACACTCCCCAACTTAAACTTTACTAGTCCCTTGTAATTTATGAAATACAAATCTAATTAGAGGTAAAATCATTTTTGTATATGTTTTTACGATTGCATTTACCTTATGCAATAAGCCTTTAAACCACTAGGTGATCCCTAGTGGACGAGTTTTGTCTCGTGAAGGTTTTCAATGAAGCTACCTACAAACTTCAATTAGTTAGAAGTTCATAATTCATATTTTTCACATATACAATTAAATCAATATTTCTTCTGCATTGCTCGAATATGTCCTTTTTTTGATCACTATAAGTGTAACAGACGTTAGTTGTAACATTATCTATATATTTTTATAAAAACTTGTGTGTGTGTGTGTGTAGTGATTTCTTTATTTTCAAAAATACCTTGAGAAGTATTACCATCTTTCATGGTAGTCTTGATGTCAATCATTTCCTAGAATACACTCAACAAAAATATCAGACATGTTATAATGATTGTTGTTTCAAAAACTACATGTGATTGAAATGTTGTACACAAAGCAAATAGTTTCACATGTAGTTAATTAAAAAAATGGTTATTTTAATAAAATTGTAATTTGACATAATCTCATGAAAGAATATTAACACTATATTAAATATATATTATTAACATCCTCCCTTTTTGGATTAATAGGATTAATACAAATGCATGATTTCTGGAATGCTATCTTTTGTGTGGGACACCTCATTCTATTTTTCTAGAACTTTGCATGTTCTTTCTTTCCATTTTTTCCATTTTTCACTTTCTTGGCTCTTTACTTTCTTTTGAAACTTCTTTCTCATATTTTTTTTGGAACTGGGATCATTCTTTTGCCTTTTTCTTGTCCTTTTCTACCTTTTATTTGTTTCATGCTTTTCTATATTTTGCTGATTTAAAAGAGAGTGCCTTCAAATTAGATAGCATAGGTAGGGTTACTATATTTTTATTTTGTTCGAGTATTTCTTGGGTTTAAGAAAAGAAATTGTAATTTTTCAGACTAATCATGGCTGACTAAGGATATAATTTTGTAAAAGAAATGGTTAAGGCTCAAGATTAATCAAAAATAGCCTAAGATCATGCATTAGTATAATCTCTAAAGAGAAGTCTTAGGAAAATGGTAAACAATATAATTTAATAAGTGCTAATCAAAACAAAACTAATGAGATTATTCAAAGAAAGTTTACCACTGAATCAAAGATTCTTATTTGAGTGGATGTAGAATATCTCTTCAAGAAAGATTGGTTCAAAATCTGCAATAGGTTTTACGTCTCCACTACATATGCAAAAGAGTGTAATATTTCACAAGATTTTCAACAATAAAGAAATGTAATAGTGATTTTTAGAATAAGTTTAAACAAAAATATTGAGATAACTTACTTGATCAGATTAAGACTATTCTTGCAAAACATGTGAATAATAACTTAATTTAACTGTGAATATTATGAACTAGTTTCCTAACTTAAAAACATAAGTTTCATAATTTAACAAGAATAAACTTAAACACACTTAAGTTCAAAGAAAACAAATTTAAAACATACATAAGTTCAAAACATAAATTAAGTTCAGATACATAAAGTAAAAGTGCATAATGTAAAAGATGAGTGAAAGATATCAAAGTTTTTTCTGTACAATTACCAGTTTTCAAGAAGTGGATGGTCCTCCACTGAACTGCTTGATTTTTCTCATAATTAGTCAATCTCCAATCCTAGCAGAATTTGTCTATCGGTTATGTCATCCACCAGTATGTATGGTTGATCTACTTGTGGTTCAGGCTACGATGATGGGAAAAAATCTTCAGGAATATGGAATGACTTTTCTTGTGATGGAGTTGGTACTTCCTATTTCTCCTCCGGCAATCCTCCACGACTCTTTCTCAATGAAGTTTTATCCAATGCTCCAAAATGGTCCACTGTCTTCCATATAGGATCAAGAATCACGCCCATGTTCCTGCATAGCTGAGAAACTAACATAGCATAGGGGAGTGAGTGTTTCTTTCTATCCATAGGAAGTAACATTTGATCCATAATGATGTTTGGAAGATCAATTGTGTGTCTCATCCCGAATGCATAAAAGATGTAAGCCTGCTAAGTATAAATTTGATTCTTTTGGGATCGGGGTAACAAACTGTATACTGTTATCAAATTTAGAATGCGCTATTTGTTCGTTAGATCTCCCTACTTTATGTATTTGTTTGGTCTGCCCCAATCAAACTCCGGGTTACCCGTCACCTCTCCCCTTGTGTTATTTAAATCAGGTAAATAACACAATTCCTCGTACGAACACACGCAATTGTCTTTCTCCAATTATCTCAGCATTACTATAAAATTCATGAACTAAACAATCATAAGCAAACACAATATAATGCAACCATCCTCCATCAGCAAGAATTTTTCTTACTCCTATGTTTCAAAATCCTTGTAAATAACTAGCCTTTCAGAAATGATAGTTTTAGTCAAAAAATTAGCATCATATCAGGCTTGTTGTTCAAAATTTTCAAAACATTACATCATTGAAGATATTTCCTGGTCCAAGTTGTTGTGGAGGTGCTTGAGGTGGTTGAGGTTGATCCCTTTGTGCCCGACTTGAAGATCCTCTCGTTTGCTGTCTTGAATCCATGTTTTTCTTGATTTATTTTCAAATACTCAATTTCAACTGATTTCAATCGGTAGATAACTTCAAAATGTGATGGGCAAGAGAATAATCAGAGCAGATTTGATGAAAAACTTTTGGGTGTAGCATATTTAAGAGCTCTTATTTGGAAACTTTCGGCTTTTTTTGAATTCTGGTTTGCGAGGGAGTACAACTAATTGGGTTTTTGCATGAGGAGGCATATATATAAGGCACTACCTTCCAGACAGCTGGCCCCACCGTTTGGACGGTGCTGCCTTACTGGTCTCTTTGTTTTGCAACTGCAGATCACCTCTTTGATTTTCTGCAATTCTACTCTTTTCACTTTAAATTCCTGTAGTTTACAAAGTTAAAACACAATTTTATATGTTCTACAAAATTTTGCTAATCACTCTTTTTCTTGTCACAAAAATTGGGGGTTTTTAATTTTTAATTTTATTTGTTATTTGTCAATTACTAATTTTCCTAATTAATCTGTACTTATTTACATTTATTTACAGTTATTTATAGATATTTACAAATATGTATAGTTATTTACAATTATGTACAATTCTTCCAAAAATTATACATTATTTGATCAGATTGATTTAGAGTCAGAAGACACGGTTAACTTCATTTCTTACGTATCTTGTTAACATTGGGGTAGAATAGGATGACATCTTAGGTTACTCCTTACTCTGCCCATTCCTAATTCATCGAAGACGATCCAATGCTTGACCTGAAATTGGTTCTGCACACTTAATATGTTCTAAATGACCACATCTTACACATCCACAAAGACGCTTTGATCTTCGGCGTTTAGCAAATGCACTTTTTCTGCAAAGGGGCCTTGGTTGACTTTCAAGTAGAAATTTCTAAGTCTTATGACTTTTTGCATGATCAATGAATGTATATCTTTTGGAAGATGACGCAATAAAATTAAACTGAACCAGAATAGTTTCTTATCCATTGTACAATGTTTTTTTTTTTTTTATCAAAAGTTGACTCATTATCCAGTTCTTTAGCATCTGTTAGTCACAAAGACAAACAAATTTAAAACTAAATAAATACTTTAAACACAACTAATAAATTCACATCCATATCTCCCCAACTTAAATGAAACATTATCTGCAATGTAAAAATAGTGATAATTAGCATTGATAATAAAAACCCAACAATCTATTGTCGTTCCACCGAATGGCATATATGGCTGTTACTCAGGAGATTTATTTTGTCAAATAAATTATAACTAATTAGTAATATTATTGAGAATTAAGTAGCAATTTACTTTTTAGAGCACATAAACATGATCAAAAAGTTGTACAGAAGTTATATCTTGAGTAAAACCATCATAATATGGTTTAAGCCTTTGACCATTGACTTTAAAGATATTTCTAGTTAACGAATTTTCAATTTCAATTGCCCCATATTGTGACACCCCAAATTCATGGGGTCCGTTAATTTCCCATCAACCCATGGAATGCCCGTGGATACCGTATAACTCGATATCGCACCGTTGTGTCCCATTTACCAGGATCCATAATTTAACGAAATCCGGGCAGAGTCTCCTTTGTACGGGAAGCTCTACCCCAAAACACAATCTGTGCAATTAACATTTACATGACCCATCCGAGGTCCAATATAATACCATAACCACACAGGGTCCATTTTATACGTAAAACTTGACCACACCGGGTCCAATCATCATATTTATATCAAAATATGCAAGGTTATATTAAAACAGTCCATATATACTCTATTACAATTCCTTTACACATTACATGCCAAAATTTAATTACAAATCTACTTTTACAAATATAAATGGATTGGAAGCCACAAGTCGACTTTTCTTCAACCATGTGACCCTGATTGTGAGCCGTCCATTGGTGCATGACCCACACCTGAAATGTTTCCCGTATAGGGTGAGCCAATGCCCAGTAGAATAATCCCTACAGAGGCTACTCATCACCTAAAATGCATATGCAATGTATAAATGCAACATTTCACAACAAGTATTCCCTCCAACAATAACATATAATACAATGTTGGAAAATCATGATGCCATGCCAAGTAATGAGATGAAACTCACTCATGCATGCTATCCCGAGCCCACACCGACTCCCACAACACAATGCGACACTTACGTGTAAAACAAACGTCTTTGATGAAACACATCCAAAGATCATTTTGAAATCAACCATATGTCATAAAACTAATTCATTCTTGGATGTTTCCCATCAAATGAATAATTTATATATCAAAATCATGTGCCTTTATGGGGTATCGGATTCAGGAATCGCACCTCCGGCTCCGTACGCCGTTACACTTTTCTGGAATTTCACCGCCGGTAAGTGTATGAACCAAGTGGTCGGGTTTTTCACCCGAGGGAGTGTCTAGCCCTACTTGCTATACCCGACACAAGTTTTCTTATGCATGTCACCGTGCGACTCCGTAGGACATTTCATCCCACTTTCCCGAGCCTACCATCAAGAACCAATGTTGGTGTTGATCACCCCATGCAACCCTACACCCACACTCATGCATGTAGCCCATGAATGTGATGTTAATTCCATGTCCATATTGCAATGCATGCCAAATGAAAATTTTTAAATATCATTGTATACCATGGCAATTAATATCATTTGCATATAATCACATAACCATTTCAAGTTCAATATATCCAAGAGCATATATCAACACTCCATCAACATGATAACACATAATACATGCTAATATTACATTTCATTCACAAGGCATAATATAAAACACAAAGCATGCCCACATGATCCCAATTTCCAAGGGATTACATAAATACTTCCATATACCAAAATCAAGCCAAGATTTTATATGGATCATTCAAACAAAATAAAAATCAGAATATATGATTTTTATATAACCAATTATCTAAACATTCAAGAAATCACAAACTAGCACTTTCTAACTACCAATTCACACTAGAATTGATCCTACCCATTTCCATAGCACCAATCATAATGGAAAAATATTAGAAATACCCAAAACAGCCCACATGAACCCTATGGACACCTTAGGTTAGAAATAGGTCCGAGTAGGAGGAACCCTACCTCTTGAAGCGTAAAGAATTTGTAGGAAGCCTCAAGAACAAGATTGAAGCCCAAAGTTTAGATTTCTCCAAAATCCTCTCTTTGAATCTTCGGTGAAAATCTTTGTTTTTGGTACCCACGCGTAGCTCTCGTCGCGTAGATCGACTTTAATTCTTGGCCCGACGAATTTCGACCGACGGAACTCCGAGAATCGGCGAAAGAAAGCTTGAAGAATTATATTTTTTTTTCTCCTTTGCTCTTTGGTTTGATCCAGCCGGCCAAATGAAGAGCAAATATCTGATTTTTCAGATATTTGCTCACTTTTATACCTTCTAAACACTTGGCCCTCGTCGCGCCAAGTGTCGTCCTTTGTCCGGGTCCGTTTTCATCCCGAAACGATTAAATTTCGTACCGATTTAAACTCAAAATATTTTATATGAATTTTATTTAAAATATTTTTCAAATTTTCAAATTTTTATAAAAATTTCGTTTTTTGGGGTCATCGAACACCCGTCACCTCGAAAAACGTGAAAAATCTGACTATCTCAGAATTTGACGAAATTTGTCTGGGTAACTAGATTTCGTGAGACGAATCCAATGGTGAGGTCCGTTTCATCATCCGAGGTCTATAAAAATACCAGTTTTTTTTTTTAACCCACACTATAATGGAAAATTACCATTTTGCCGTTTTTTTTCAGAAAAAGTTAAAATTTTTCCCGGGTTTCACATTCTTCCTCCTTTAAAAGAATTTCGTCCCCGAAATTCACATACACATGCACATACAATCACATGCATATGCAAAAGTCAATTAATGGTAAATGACCAGAAGAATATACCTCCATCCTCGAACAAGAAAGGATAACTAGTACGGACAGTGTCCTCGCGCTCCCATGTTGCCTCCTCTACTCCTCGATGCTGCCACAGCACCTTCACTAGCCGCACGGTTTTGCCTCGCAAAACCTGTTCCCGGCTATCCATGATGCGCACCGGTCCCTCCTCGAAAGTCCCATCAGCATCAACAACAAGCTCTCCCCAATCCACCACATGAGTCGGATGTGGGGTGTACTTCCGAAGCATAGAGACATGGAATACTGCATGAACACTCGATAGATTTGGCGGTAATGCCAACCGGTAAGCAACTGTACCCACTCTCTCAAGTACCTCGAAGGGCCCGATGTATCTCGGTGACAGCTTCCCCCGCTTACCAAACCGGACCACTCCTCTCTTAGGCATAACCTTCAAGAAGACATGATCTCCCACCTCAAACTCTAGAGGTCGCCGCCGTCTATCAGCATAACTCTTTTGCCGGCTTTGAGCCGTGAGAAGACGCTTCCGAATCAAGTCCACCTTCTCCGAGGTGTCTCTGATCAATTCCGGACCCGTAGAAGACCTCTCTCCTACCTCCGTCCAACAAACCGGAGAACGACATGGCCTCCCATATAGTGCCTCATAGGGTGCCATCTCTATGCTCGCCTGGTAACTGTTATTGTATGCAAACTCCACCAAGGATAAGTGATCTTCCCAGCTACCCTTAAGATCTAGGACGCATGCCCGTAGCATGTCCTCTAAAGTCTGGATAGTCCTCTCAGACTGACCGTCTGTCTGGGGATGAAAAGCAGTGCTCATCATTAATTGTGTCCCCATGGCTCGCTGGAAACTCTCCCAAAAATGAGCCGTAAACCTGGGATCCCGGTCCGATACAATAGATACAGGTACTCCATGCAGCCGGACAATCTCCCGTATATACAACCTGCAGAATTCCTCCAATGTGAAGGTCATCCGCACAGCCAAAAAGTGTGCCGACTTAGTAAGCCGGTCCACTATCACCCACACCGCGTCATGACCCCGCGATGTCCGTGGCAAATGGGTCACAAAATCCATCGTGATATGCTCCCACTTCCACTCAGCTACCTCCAAAGGCTGGAGTAATCCCGCTGGTCTCTGGTGTTCAGCCTTAACCTGCTGACACGTGAGACATCGACTGACAAAATCGCCAACCTGCCTCTTCATTCCACTCCAGTAATACTGGCGACGAAGATCATGATACATCTTTGTGCCCCCTGGATGAACTGCAAAACGGGAGCAATGAAACTCCCTAAGGATCTCCTCCCTCAGATCTGCCAATTGAGGAACCACAACCCTTCCTCGATATCGAAGACTACCATCTGAGTGAGTAGCCCAGCCCTCGTCACCCATACCTGCCTGTACACGGTCCCGGATGAACAATAGCTCCGTGTCCTGACTCTGGGACTCAATCACCCTGCTCAGTAGAGACGGTATAGTCACCAAACTCCCCAAAGTACCCTGAGCCTGACCCATATAACATAGCCCGAACTGTCCCACAGTCTCGAGCATCTGCCACTCCCGGAAAGCTACACTAGCTAAAACTCTCTGTGACCTTCGGCTAAGTGCATCAGCCACCACGTTTGCCTTACCAGGATGGTAATGCAAAGTGAAGTCATAGTCCTCTAAATACTCCATCCACCGGCGTTGCCTCATGTTAAGGTCCCGCTGTGTAAAAATATACTTCAAACTCTTGTGGTCCGAAAATACTTCAAACTGCTCACCATACAGGTAGTGACGCCAAGCCTTCAAGGCAAAGACAATGGCTGCTAACTCCATGTCATGTGTGGGGTAATTCTGCTCGTGATTCTTTAGCTGTCGAGAACCATAAGCTACTACCCTCCCAGACTGCATCAAAACACATCCCAGCCCGTCCTTCGAGGCATCACAATAGACCGTGTACCTCTGTCCTCGTTCTGGAACTATCAGAATAGGAGCTGAAGTAAGCCTCTTCAACTCTTGGAATGCATTCTCACAAGAATCATTCCACACAAACTTGACATCTTTCCGGGTCAACTTCGTCATAGGTGCAGCCAATCGAGAGAAATCCTCAATAAACCGCCGGTAATACCCCGCCAATCCCAAGAAACTACGTATCTCGAAGACTGACTTCGGTCTCTCCCAATTCATAACTGCCTCAACCTTCTCCGGGTCCACGGATACACCCGAAGCCGACACCACGTGTCCCAGAAATTTCACCTCAGTAAGCCAGAATTCACACTTGCTGAACTTGGCATATAACTGATAATCTCTCAATGTCTGGAGAACAATTCTCAAGTGACTCTCATGCTCCTCCTCAGACTTGGAGTAGATCAAGATGTCATCAACAAAAACCACAACAAATTGATCTAAATAGGGTTGGAACACCCTGTGCATGAGGTCCATGAATGCCGCTGGAGCATTGGTCAATCCAAATGGCATCACTGTGAACTCGAAATGCCCATACCGCGTTCTAAACGCCGTCTTAGGAATATCTTCCTCCCTAACCCTCAATTGATGGTAACCGGTTCTAAGATCTATCTTGGAATAGACTCGTGCCCCCCTCAGCTGATCAAACAAGTCATCAATCCTCGGCAAAGGGTACCTATTCTTGATAGTGACCCTATTCAACTTTCGGTAATCAATACACAACCGAAGAGTCTTATCTTTCTTCTTAGCAAACAGAACCGGAGCGCCCCAAGGTGAAGTGCTCGGTCTAATAAACCCCTTGTCCAACAATTCTTGCAATTGTACCTTGAGTTCTTGCAACTCAGTAGGCGCCATCCTGTGTGGTGTCATAGAGATGGGAGATGTATCGAGATGCAACTCTATAGTGAAGTCCACATCCCTATGTGGAGGTAATCCCGGTAGTTCATCCGGAAAAATATCCTCATAATCACACACAACCCGAGGTAGACTTAACTCCTGCCTCGCCTCGTCTTCAAGGGTCAGGCTTGCTAGCCAACCCATCAGCTGCCCATGCCATCTGGAGTCGTATACTGCTTGGGGTAAAGCATCGTGCTTATCCCTTGAAACATGAAACAAACCCCATCCGGTGTGTAAGCAGTGATTCGCTTTCGATCACAATCAATGACGACTCGGTGTGCCGCCAACCAATCCATCCCAAGGATCACATCGAACTCCGACATGTCCATGACTCGAAGGTCCATAGTGAGTAGAATCCCTGAGATCTCCAACTCACACCCCCGACATATCTGATCAACCCTCACCCTAGCACCTAGGGGAGAACTCACATGCAATGGCTCTTTCAAGGTCTCAACCTCTAAGCCCAAGTCATCCACACAAGATGCAGCAATAAATGAATGAGATGCACCAGAATCAAATAACACTCTAGCCCATAAGCGGAAAGTAGAAATGTACCCTGTATCACCGACGGATCTGCCGGCCAGTCTGTGGCATCATGGCGTAGACACGCCCCGGAGTCCCTGAAGTCCCGGCTTGTGAGCCCTGGCCTCTTCCTCGACCCATTCCTTGGCCCATCTGGCCAGCTTGCGGTGTCCCTGCACGAGAAATAGTAGGGCCTTGTGCTGCACCCTGAAACTGGTACTGGCTGCCCTGACCCGTAGTAGGGTAGTGAGGAGCATACTGCGTCTGTGGTTGCCCCACTGAAGTCTGAGATTGCGACGACCCATGACCCTGGGATCCCTGCCTCTGAGGACAATCCCTCTTCATGTGACCCGGTTGGTGGCAATGATAGCAAGTCCTCTGGCCAACCTGGTAGGAAGGTCTCTGATTTCTCCCACCTTGGGAGGATTGACTTTGGCCTTGGCCTTGATAACTGCGGTCCTGTACCTGAAATCCTTGTGGAGTAGAAGTCCTTTGCTTCTTCCTTGAGCTAGAAGAAGAGGATTGGCCTTCCTTCTTCTTGTCTTTTGCACCAGACTCCCGGATGCTCCTTGCGTCATCCACCTCTCTCTCAATGGCCAAAGCTGTGGTGACCATCAAGTCGAAGTCTTGTAGTAGAAGACCGACGATTTTACCCCGGATGGATAACTTCAGCCCATCCTCAAATTTTCTAACCTTGGCCATATCTGTGGCCACATATTGGTCAGCGAAACGTGCTAACTCAGTGAATTTAGCCACATATTCCATCACTGACATTTCCTTGCCTCAGATCTAGGAACTCCGGGCCTTTGCATGCCTCGCAGTCGCCGGGAAGTATTTCCCCATGAAAAGTTCCTGGAACTCTACCCATGTCATGGCCTCCAAGTTCTTGGAGTCTTTCACCCAATCCCACCATACTTGGGATTCCCCTCCAACTGGAATGTAGCTAGAGTTATCCTGGTGGCGTCAGAGGTGATCTCCATTGCCCTCAAGATCTTGTCAACCTGCCGGAACCAATGATCAGCTACCATCGGGTCCGCCCCTCCCATAAAGATCGGCGGTTGATGTGCCTTGAACTTCTGGAGATGACTGGAGCCTCCTTGGCCCCCACTTGTACCCGTCTGTGCAATAGTAGCGGCCGTAGCACTAGCTTGTGCAATGGTAGCCGCCGCTGCACCAATAGCCTCCATGAAGGCTTGTTGGTCAAAGGCCGGTGGTGGTTGGTTGTTATTCTGCCTACCACCTCTGCCTCGGCCGCGTCCTCTTCCCCTTCCTCTATTTTCCATCTACACACATGTCAAATAGAAACAGAGCATTTACTTAGTATCCCAAGATAGAAGTCAAGTATTTAAACTTGAAGATTTTCCTCCTTGTTTCACTAGTAGTGCGTGTGCCACCTACTAGTAGACATTTACACATAAAACTATACCCATTCATTCCTTTTTTTTTTCATGTGCCTTTTACCATGCATATCATTCACATAATCACTTAGCAAATAATCATGTTTCACATAACACGTTGCACAAAACATATAACAATTTAAGCACATAAGATGAGATGCACAATGCATGCAATGGTCTAGTCCCAATGCCCAACAAGCCTTAGGTAAATCGTATAACCTAGGCTCTGATACCAAGCTGTGACACCCCAAATTCATGGGGTCCGTTAATTTCCCATCAACCCATGGAATGCCCGTGGATACCGTATAACTCGATATCGCACCGTTGTGTCCCATTTACCAGGATCCATAATTTAACGAAATCCGGGCAGAGTCTCCTTTGTACGGGAAGCTCTACCCCAAAACACAATCTGTGCAATCAACATTTACATGACCCATCCGAGGTCCAATATAATACCATAACCACACAGGGTCCATTTTATACGTAAAACTTGACCACACCGGGTCCAATCATCATATTTATATCAAAATATGCAAGGTTATATTAAAACAGTCCATATATACTCTATTACAATTCCTTTACACATTACATGCCAAAATTTAATTACAAATCTACTTTTACAAAAAAAATGGATTGGAAGCCACAAGTCGACTTTTCTTCAACCATGTGACCCTGATTGTGAGCCGTCCATTGGTGCATGACCCACACCTGAAATGTTTCCCGTATAGGGTGAGCCAATGCCCAGTAGAATAATCCCTACAGAGGCTACTCATCACCTAAAATGCATATGCAATGTATAAATGCAACATTTCACAACAAGTATTCCCTCCAACAATAACATATAATACAATGTTGGAAAATCATGATGCCATGCCAAGTAATGAGATGAAACTCACCCATGCATGCTATCCCGAGCCCACACCGACTCCCACAACACAATGCGACACTTACGTGTAAAACAAACGTCTTTGATGAAACACATCCAAAGATCATTTTGAAATCAACCATATGTCATAAAACTAATTCATTCTTGGATGTTTCCCATCAAATGAATAATTATATATCAAAATCATGTGCCTTTATGGGGTATCGGATTCAGGAATCGCACCTCCGGCTCCGTACGCCGTTACACTTTTCTGGAATTTCACCGCCGGTAAGTGTATGAACCAAGTGGTCGGGTTTTTCACCCGAGGGAGTGTCTAGCCCTACTTGCTATACCCGACACAAGTTTTCTTATGCATGTCACCGTGCGACTCCGTAGGACATTCCATCCCACTTTCCCGAGCCTACCATCAAGAACCAATGTTGGTGTTGATCACCCCATGCAACCCTACACCCACACTCATGCATGTAGCCCATGAATGTGATGTTAATTCCATGTCCATATTGCAATGCATGCCAAATGACAATTTTTAATATCATTGTATACCATGGAATTAATATCATTTGCATATAATCACATAACCATTTCAAGTTCAATATATCCAAGAGCATATATCAACACTCCATCAACATGATAACACATAATACATGCTAATATTACATTTCATTCACAAGGCATAATATAAAACACAAAGCATGCCCACATGATCCCAATTTTCAAAGGATTACATAAATACTTCCATATACCAAAATCAAGCCAAGATTTTATATGGATCATTCAAACAAAATAAAAATCAGAATATATGATTTTTTATATAACCAATTATCTAAACATTCAAGAAATCACAAACTAGCACTTTCTAACTACCAATTCACACTAGAATTGATCCTACCCATTTCCATAGCACCAATCATAATGGAAAAAATATTAGAAATACCCAAAACAGCCCACATGAACCCTATGGACACCTTAGGTTAGAAATAGGTCCGAGTAGGAGGAACCCTACCTCTTGAAGCGTAAAGAATTTGTAGGAAGCCTCAAGAACAAGATTGAAGCCCAAAGCTTAGATTTCTCCAAAATCCTCTCTTTGAATCTTCGGTGAAAATCTTTGTTTTTGGTACCCACGCGTAGCTCTCGTCGCGTAGATCGACTTTAATTCTTGGCCCGACGAATTTCGACCGACGAACTCCGAGAATCGGCCAAGAAAGCTTGAAGAATTAATTTTTTTTTTCTCCTTTGCTCTTTGGGTTTGATCCAGCCGGCAAATGAAGAGCAAATATCTGTTTTTCAGCTATTTGCTCACTTTTATACTTTTAAA
>CAUOFW020005118.1:0-28447 GCA_963454935.2 Ilex paraguariensis | reverse complement strand
CCCAACATAATCCAATAAAAGATATTTGATAATTCATTTGGACATACAACTCTCCTATTCTCTCTCTCCAACATAACGTTCAGAAAGGTTTTTGTAATATGAAAACATGTGTTGATTTCGTCCTATATAATAATATTGTATCGCTAGAGCAGAGAAAATTATGATGATGTCGGATTTTTGAAGTACGTTAAACATCTTCAAAGATGTTGAGAATTAAAACAAACAAAGTTATTGTTTTTTTCTTTTTTGGGAGTGGAGGGGAGAGGGGGAGGGGAATTGCACTCTTAACCTCAAGAAGACAAAGTTTTTACAAGACAAGCAGTATCATTGAACCAAAGACCCATTGGTAAATAAAGTATATTTTTTATCTTACATTTTTGCACTTATTTATAATTCCTAACATTAGTATCAGAATTATTTATCGTGTTCTTGTACATTTGGAATCAAATTTAAGAAATTTAGAGGCATTGTAATACGTTAAAAAATACACATTTTTTGCAAAAAAGGTTCGAGCAGGCTTTAATGATGTCTCGAACAACGGTCTGTAGATGTATTGAAATTTTAATATGCTGTAGTCTATATATACATAACTAATCTGTAAAGTTTCATGAGAAATGGCCTCACAATTTGATAGTTTCAATTTTTTGAAATTTTTAAGTTTGGTGTAAATCACACATGCATTTCTTTTTTTTTTGCAGCATTGCTATGCTGTCAAAAACCCTTCCCAAATTCTACAAACATTCATTTCTTACCTCACCTTACATACTAGACTTCTCACCTTACAGCCGGTTGAAAGGGAAGGACGACAATGGTGAAGGACTCCGCGCGACTTTGATGCAAAACTTTCCGCAAACTCCTCCAGCTAGTATATTATTTTTTAAATAACCCTTTTTTTTTTAGTTTTAAATATGGGGTTTTTTTTTTTGTTTAGACATAACAATTTTTTTTTTAGAAATTTGGAGGTCAGTCCCTCTGTATGGTTTTATTTGGAAATAAGTCCGACAATGAAACGTATTTGTTATGAAGTCCGTTTTTTGTCAATTTTATCAAACTTTCTTTGTTCTTTAGAAGTGAAGTAAACGACATTTAAGAAAACCCTTTCACAAATGGAAGCAATTGACTCCTCCAACAACCGTGCCTTCAAATTCAGCAACACCTACAAATCTAGCAAAGATTTTCATACCACGATGTTTCCTTCTCCGACAAACATGTAACCGAAATTTTCCAAAAATCATTTAAATTCAAATTTTAATCTGAATCCATTCAGTTAATACCATATTCGATTGCTTTTCCAATTTGTTGTGAATCTATTGAAGAAGTTGTGATTCATTCTAGGGTTTCAGAACATCTTCTATATATTCTATTTTTTTAAATTTTTCATTGATTTTTGTTTTCCTAATTTCAATGTGCGATTCAATGTTATTAAATTAAATGATGTAGTTTTTCCATTTGTGGATCGTTTATTGGGAAAAACAATCAAAAATTGCTTCGTTTGTTATTGTGGAAAAACGTTGATGTTACTGTGATGAATAGTAACTCAAATAGTAACATGATCAAATATGTTCCAACTTAGGGGCTGTTTGATAACATTATTAAAAACTTAAAACTGAATAATTTAAGCACTTAATAAATTAAACCTGTTTGATAACCTAAAACTCATACTACTTAATATTTAAGCACTTTTTAAAATAGGCTAAAATTTTAAGTACTAATCCACATACTTATCACTTAATACTGAAAATGTTAGTTTGTAAGGATTTTAACAATTTCTCAGTGGACAAATATACCCTCACCACCATTGTCTCATTACCATCACTATCAACTCTATCACCACCGCCACCATTGTACCACGGCCACCACCATTATCATTATGTCACTGTCACCACCATTATCGATGCCATTACTACCACCATTATGCCACACACCACCACCTCCACCACCGTCACCATCATTGTGTTGTTGCTGCCGCCACCACCATTATCACCACCACCACCACTATCACCACCACCATTGTTGTTGCCTACTACCATTGTGCCACCACCACACTGCCATTGTCGCCACTAGCACCATCACCACCACTGCCATGTATTGTCATCACCACCACTACCATTATGTCATCGCCACCACCACCATTGTGCCACCACTACCACCACCACCACCATTGTGCCACCGTTACCACCACCACCACTATCGCCGCCATCACCACCACCATTGTGCCATCGCCACTACCACTACCACTGTCATTGCCACCACCACCACCATCACAACCATTGTATCGTCACTACCATCACCACCATAGTGTCGCTGCCACCACCATCATCAATGTCGCCACCACTATCATTGTGCCACCACCACCATCATCATTGCCGCCACCACTATCACCACCATTGTGATGGTGATGATAGGAACAAGGCATTTATAAAACGATGGTTAAAGAGAAGGGCAAAAGGAGAATAATAATAATTTTTAGATTTAAGCTCCTTATATTTGTCAAACAATTTGATTAAATTCAATATTTAAATTTCAGTAGATACCAAATAGTCTACAAATTAAAAAATTCAACATTCAACACTTAAAATTCAGTATTCATTTTTCAGTGTTCAATTTTCAGTTTTATTCAAACACCACCTTAGTAACCATATGAATTTAGAAGGCTGATATGGTGTTATATGTATAAGTGATATGCTGTTATATGCAAGGTTGGGTATTATTTATATATATTTGTTTGAAAAACAGATGAAACTCTGTCCAAGTTGTCAGTGCAAAAAGTAACTTGAACAATAACATGGCTTAAATTTGTTCCTATTTAAGAAATCATTTGCTTTAAGAAAATCTATTTTAATCTTACATTTTTCAATGAGTTTGTAATATTGTTGTACAATTGGTTACTGTTTGTATTAGTACAAAAATAGTAATATCAGTAGTAACATTAATAGTAACATATACAGTAACATTAATAGTATTATGTCTCAACTTTGGTCCATGAGAGATAAATTACTAGATTGATAACTTATCACACTAGATGACCATGATATTCTCAATCAGTGACACGAGAAACGCCAAACAAATAGTTACTTGAAATCGTACTCTAGCTTCAAAATCTTGAACTAAGACTCATAGTCTGACTGCAAAATCTTGATTTCCGGCTTCAACCTTGATCACCTTCAAATCACCCCCAAAATCTTGAATTTTCAAAGGATCGTAAATTTCACCGCATTAGAAATTCTGGCAAGTAACATTAAAATTCCGACAATCGCAAATATAACACTATTATTCATAGTAAATAAAGCAGTTAATTACAATGAAAATCTCAAGAAATATGAATAAAAAATTGTTCCAACATACGAAGTCAAGATCAGCCTGAAATCCAATAAATAGTAAGTCGAACTCGAACTCTACCTTCAAGATCTCGAACTAATACTCGTACTCTGACTGCAAAAAACATCGAACTCTAGCTTCAACTTTTATCACCTTCAAAACACTCCCAAAAACTCAAAAGCCTGTTATTCAAATGTAAAACATAACAAATAATGATTAAGAATTTAAGTTTGAATTATTAAGGAAAGTATGTAATCTACTATTGTAAATCAAGCATTCCTATATTCAATCACCAGTTTCCATATATATCTCCTTGCAACTAATGTCTTTAGCTTTCCATAATTGACCAAAACTAACACTGTTAGGAATATTTTTTTAGATTAAGAAAAAAGTGGACTTAATTACTTATTAATAAAATTAAAAATAGACTTACCCCCAAATTTTTTTTTTACGGACTCAAGTCATTATAAGTCCATCTAGAAAGACTCAACCCCAATTTTCACTTCTTTTTTTTTGTTTTTGGTTTGGTCTGGACTGGACATGTAACAATCCTAGATATGTGTTCTTGTACTAATGTTTTGTAATTGTATATCATCTCAACATTTGTACCTATGACAATATACTAACTCAACATTTTTATAGACCCTTTCACATCTTTTTGAGAATAATCCCAACACCCTGTATAAATCTATCAATCTTATAGCACAATTAATCCAACAACCTGGAACACAAATAATCCATCAATCTTAGAAAACTATCCAAATAATTCATCAATCTAAAAATATTGTCTAAACAATCCACAAACTTGGTAGGCAAATAATTCGATTAACAACCCAAATAGCAAATTTGTCCAAAAAACTCTCAACTTATATCATCCTTATGAAATGTTGGGTTGTTAGACTTCATTTCATCATTCACTCCAAAAAAACTTTTGGAGCTTGTGGGATACATCTATTATATAAAATAGGGCCGATTTCAATAAGTACATCCGACAGTGTTAAATAGACTCATCTAATGACCACCAAGATCATTTTTAAAATCATTCACATTGAATTCTCTCCTCCTAAATTCATCACTTCTCACTTATGTTGCACCATGACTTCAGGAACAGGTTACCCCTACTATAACATATTCATGCTTATCTATTTAAATAATGAGTAACCAGAAAAAATGTATCAATAAACAACATTAGCTTTGATATCAATTAAGCTTTGAAAACAATATCAATGATATCAATTAAGATTTCAAACCCTTCGTTACATTTTTCTCTTGCGATAAAGTCTTTATTTTTTGTTTTCTTTCTTTTTTCTTTTTTCTTTTTTATAGTTTTTTCTGCCGCAGATTGCTCTTTTTAAATGGTGGTCAACCAGTACTACGAAAAACGGCTAGTGTAAGTATTTTTTTGCTCTCTTTTTCTATTTTATTGTATTAGATACTAAGGGGTAACCCGTGCTTGAAGGCACGATACAATATAAGTGAGAAGTAATGAATTTAGGGGAGGGAAAAAATTCAATCTTAATGGTTTTAAAAGAGAATTGATGGTTGTTAGATGAGTCTATTTAAGACTGTTGAATGAGCTTATTGAAGTATGCCCTGTTTTATATTATAAATTAATAATTCTAGAAATAAATCTTATTTTTATGTTACATTTATAGATGATGTTAATTCTATTAGGTAGCCTGCAAGATTAAGTCATATCGGGTAAAATAGAATGAACAGATGAGCTAGAGAAAGTCTTTTGGGGCCACTCGTTAAAGTCAACTAGTCTGCATGTGAAAATTGTCTTAAAGGCAAGAAAACTAAAAATTTATGGGTAATTTGGGGGCCGGTCCCTTTTTGTAGACTTATTTGAATTTAAATCCATTCAAACAACTTATTAGGAAATAAGTTAATTTTGATCTCTATTGTCCAAAATACCCTCAACAGTTATATTTAATTAAAATAAATTTGAAAACTAATAACTCTTAAATTTTAAGAGTTTTACAAGTATTAAAATTATTTCTCTATCATATACACATATATATATATAGAGAGAGAGAGATTAGGATTATTTTATCTCTCTCTCTCTCTCTCTCACACACACATATATACATGTGAAATAGAATAATAATGTTCAAACACAAAAAATAGTAACTGATGATGCACAAATGTGTTTATGCAAAATCATTCAAAGATGTAGTGGTGTATGTGATAGCGTATGGTCAACACAGTAAAAGACATGGATTAGGTGGTTTGGTTTAAGTGACCTATTCTGTGGAGAATGACTATGGTGGTCGAAGAATCTTATTACTCAAGGTGTGTAGAGTATTGAGATTTGTGGACTATGGTGGTCGAAAAATCTTATTACTCAAGGTGTGTAGAGTGTTGAGATTTGTGTGATGGCCCTCTTGTGTAATCGGGGCCTACAATTTGTAGGTGAGTAAAATTTCACAAAGGCTCCAAGAGAGCCTTGATTGAGGTGCCATTACAGGGAGTGAGGTGGTTCCGTGAGACTAACATCATCCCCAAAACGGGCGAGATGATTTCGTAAAGCAATGCCTGCATTCCACAAATTTCTTTCCTAAGATGGAGATCCCTACATGCTCTAATAATATACTAGTCTTACAAAGTGCTAGTAATAGGCTAGTCTTCTATGGTGGTGCGCTTAGCCCAACTGAAATTGTGATGAGCTTTTGTTGGTCTGTATCTATGCCATGGGCCTAGTATGCATATGTGACAAGGGTCTGATCTGTATTTATGATTTGAGTCGGGCTCATTAATAACATTCAAACAAAAAATAGTAACATTGAGTATTAATGTTTATAACATACTCAACAAAAAAATAATAACAAGAAAAAAAACAGTAACATTGTAAAAAAAGTAGTAACATGCTCAATAAAAATAATAAGATACTCAATAAAAATAATAATAATATAGATAGAAAGACTCTTACCTCCAAATGGAGCTTTGTCTTCTCCATCGCCTTCTGTGAAGCTCCCAACCCAGATACCTTCAGCTTAGTCACTTGGACGAGAGTGAAGATAAGGTGGAACGTTAAATGAGAAAGAGGGTAAATATCTCATTACTTATTGTTAACATATCATGTAATACCCCAAATTTTTATATATATATATATATATATATATATATAACTCAGTTTAGGTCAATTTGTGATATTATTTTTGAAAAGGGATGTTAGTGTAATTAATAAATGAGGAATTGTAGAGTTGTCATACAGTTTCTTTTATTTTGTATTTAAATATATGTAGTTAGTCAAAATAGGGCAAAATAACAAAAAAAAGGATAAAAGTATAATTAAAATGAGTTCTCTTGTTACCCTAGAAGTCTAATGACATATATATATATATATATATATATATATATGCGTTTGAATAAGAGAAAGGAGAGGAGTGGCTAAAAAAAGAAGAGAAAGAAAGAAAGCAGCCAGGGTTTTATATATATATATATAGAGAGAGAGAGAGAGAGAGAAAAGGAGGAGGAAAAAGAAAGAAAGGGACTTGAATCCATCCAAGGTATGGATTGATTATTTTTCTTATGAGTTTTATATATATTATTGAAGTTATTTGGTTGATCTTTAAGTTTATAGTTGTTTGGAATTGATTGAGTTTAATCAATGTGTTGGAAAGAAAAAGAAAAAGAAAATAAAAAAGGGAAAGGGAAAGGGAAAGGAAGCTACTGGTTTTAGAGTTTCCGTAGGAAGAAGATGGTGAAAAAGTGTAAAATTATAGAAACCTTCATTTTAGTTTGAAAGAGCTTTACTTTGACCCCTATATTTTTAAAATTTAATTTTTAACCACCTTTTTACTTGGTAAGTTGCAAGATTTGAATTCTGGAAAATTTATGGCAGTCTTGAAAACAGAAAATTTGTTTTTCAAAAAAATTATACTTTGACCCCAAAAATTTTAAAAATTATGAATTGACCCCAAAACTTTAGAAACTTTTTCTAAACAACCCAGAATACTTCCATACCATATTATCTCATATTAGAAAGGATATTTGTATGTAAAAAATATATTAATTATATATCAATGAGTAGGAAGTATAAAAATTAAATATAGAATCGCGAAACGACGAAGTTAGGAATATGGATTGATTATTATATATTTTTTTGGATTAGGTGGTGATTGCATTGAGGTTGAGAAAGAGGGTTTTGAATTAAATTTTTAGAATCAAGGTGAGTAGTTTACTACTTCTATTGGGAGAATTTTCTATATTAAACTGTGGGTGTGTGTGTGTGAATTTTTATATATATGATATATGTTAATATTTGGGGTTGCAATTAAATGTTTTGCAATTGTGAATTGTTATACTTGTGAAGTTTGGAAAAACTTATGGGATGATTTTATATCATTGCTCAAATGTGTTTTGATGATGAAAGAGAAATTTTATATGCGTTGGGACTAAAACAACAATTTTAGTGTGGGTGTTAAAATCATGTTTTATGAGAAGGTAACTGATTACCAAGTCTAAATGGTAATGAGATTGTATACCGGCGTGGTTGGTATAGGGATGTGCACATAGGGGCCAATTATCAGGCTAGTGATAACAAGAGATGAGGCCAATCATTAGGTTAGTGATGACAAGAGACGGGACCAGTTATCAGGCTAGTGGTAATAAACATGATTTGACAAATATACTTGAAACTGAATGTGTGTGTGTGAGTGTTTTGAGTTATAAATGTTTATAAAGTTATTTGTGAAAATAAGTGGGTGTTTGGGTTATAAATGTCTTTTGTTTTATACAGTTATTTATGATCATGAGATCATTTTGTTTACATGATTATGTGGAAGGGATTGTAGTACAATTTGTTATACTTATGTAGGTAACAAAGTTTATTTTGCATATAAAATGTGGGATTTATTTTCACACCTCATTAGAGGTGGTTGCTATTCACAGACCTTTGTGCTCACCCAAACATTTAACATTTTTCAAGTGAGGATCAAAGGGAGAAGTAAGTCCCGGATAGACAAAGGATTAGAAGGATTGAAGATTTATTTTATTGTAAGTTTTTAGGAATAAATGTCCTTTATGTTTTTGAGACAAATATTTAATTATTTTTGAGATTAATGTTGCTCATGTTTATACTTTAGAGTAGTGAACCTTATGGTTTAGTTGTTGTTTTACATTAGTTTAATAGTGATGTTGGTGATGTTTAGTTTATTTCTCTAGTATTCATTAGATCAGTGAAATGTATTACTTTATTATTTGTCTTCTGCTATATTTTGTATATATTATGCACAGGGTTAGTTGGTTGAGGCCTTGGTAGCCGGTCCGCTGCTCACCCTATTTGATCCAAGGTGGGGTGTGACATATCAGCTAGGATTGTAACCCAAGGTGGAGATGGGTTAATTTTAACCGGTGTAGGAGAGTTAGAATGCACTCTAACAACCGAGTCAAGGCTAGACCAGGGATTAATATCTAGGCTCAATTTTTGCTTCACAAACAAATGATTTGTGAGACCCACTGCCTTATTAACATGTCCATATGCGTGTTAACCCACTTTATCCCATTAAACAAATATACCCCAAATGTATATATTCCTTGGATGAGTGGGTCTAACTGAAAAAGCTAATGAGACCCACTCATCAAATGAATGATATATATTTGAGTTTTAATTTTTTGAATTTTATTTAGGTTATGTAACATTACACCTTTTTTTTTATTGAGTCAAGCCATTTTTTTTAAATATGGGTAAAAAATAATTTGGATAACTCATGATCAAAATTTTTACCCAAATGTTGGTCAAATAACTACATAAATTATACAATTTTGATCATAAATTATTCAAATTTTGGTCAAGAGCTACACATATTATACATTTTTTGTCAAGACTTATCCAAAATTTGGTTGAAAGCTACCCAAATTAGTTTTTGCCCATATTTAAGTATCACATAATAAGTTTATAATCAAGAATCATTAGCAATTTGGATATTGTCTGCTTAAAGAGTAACATAAAACATATTCAATATTTCAGGGTTCAAAATGATGCAATTAAAATATTACAGACTAAAATGAGACAAACTATATACTTTAAAGACCTCAAGTGCAATTAACTCACATATATATATATATATATATATATATATATATATATATATACTAGTAATTGCTCATACCTAAAGACACTATATAACAAATAAAAAACCGCAAATAAATGTCTGTCCTTCCCAACCTAATCTTTGTTTCTTCCTTGAACTTAGATGACTCAACCGTTAACTATTTCTGAAATCAATGACACCCAATTTTCTTACTTAGTGTATAATTAAATCAAAAAACATATAATAAACCAACCGCAATAATCATAAAATTTTCAAAGCCACAAAATTCACAATCATACATTCCCAATTATGATATTTACCTAATATTTTATATCTGAATCTTATGTGAGATAACTTGATTGTATAATGAAAGCAACACATGAAATTAGAATAAAAATAAATAACAGCTTTACATAATTTGAATCCAATAAGAACAGCAATTGGATTGTAGTCTCTCTTTCGCGAAATGTGCTTCCATTGGCTTCAAAGAGAAAATCAAGGCCACGTTTGTATAGATAAAGAAATAAGAGATGCTTAGTCTATCTACTAACAATGTTATCTTTCACTCTACATATCTACAGTAAGATATGCAGATAGTAACTAACAAATCTATAATCAAAGAACAACTATCCAAAACAATTGTCAAAGCAATTAAGAGATCAATATAGTAATGTATTCTAACCAATTCAATCCTTGGTTCTCTCCTATATCAAGCAAAACACAGCATCTACAGCTACAAAATCACTTCAAGGTCGTCTTCTCTGCATCAAAGCATTTCCAGATCCTCAAGCATCTTCCCGAATCTTCGCTCCTCCCTCAATTTGATTCATTGTTGATTCCATTTTGCTTTTGGGTTTCTCCGGTTGGCTTTCCAACCCTGACTTAATTTTGTCTCTCAGTTCATGATCAGCTGGTTCCTTCATTTCCATATCATAATTCCTCTACTTCCACTTTTCAAATTCGAATTCCAACTGCTGACGTATTTCCACGGCTTGTTTCCTCATCCAGGTAAGACAAACTTTCAGGAGATTGAGCTCAGTCTCAAGCTCACCTAATAATTTCAAGGCTCGTATTCTTGATCCAACGCCATATTAGAGATTGTCCATACCTAAAGGCACCATATAAAACGAAAAAAAATGCAATAACCTAAGTGAATGAGGACTGGTGAAATGAACAGTGGCGTGAAGTTGATTGTGACGTTGCTAAGTGAATGAGGACAAAATAAAATAATTGAACTAAAGGGGGATCCATTGGCATTACTTACCTGAGTACAGTAGCAACAATTGCACAAATACCTTAGTTTTTGACCCAAAGAGTAATTAACATAAAGAAACAAAACAATGAATATGGTTCATTGAAGCAAAAGTTCTACATATGCTATTGTAAGTGTCAAACTTTTCTCCACCCCACTCTATCCTGTTCTATCTATTTAGTTCTACCGGCCTATAAGTATGACATTGCAATGAAAGAACAAAAAAGAGAACAAAAAATCGAAAAGATCAACAACTGAAACACAAATACATCTCACAACCATGATTTTAGTAATCAAGAACATAGTTTTCAAGCCTACATTCATATTAATTGACAAAAGTGAGTTCATTTGTCCTTACTTGAACCACATAAGCAATTGGTAGTGCCTCAAATGCAGCAACGATAGACAATCTACCAAAAACTTATAAAAAACAGAAATGAAACCATCAATATAAAAAGCATGAACAACTTATACAACCCAACAATTAAATGTCAAAATCATCATTTTTTTTCAATTTCTTAGCAACCAAATATTGACATTGTCATAGTAACACTCTTTTACACCAAATCATAATTTACCATCCATCAATTATGGAAAAAAAAAAATCTTCAAGCAATATCGTGCAAATTGGATTCCCAATACCACATGCACTACAACAGTCAAACCTAAAATGCCAAACTGCATTAAAATTCATTAAAATTGTATCGTTCCATAATTAAAAATGCAATTACGCTGGTAGGTGTGTCCCTAACAATGATCACAAAAAGATTGAATGTAAGAAAAAAAAATCCATTGGAGTCACATATAAAAAGAAAAGGCTAAATAAAAATCATGCTAATTATTCTGTATATGTAAGGATAATACTACTGCAAAAGAGACACATTAGGTATAAAAGAATCAAAAAAAGCTCCTAACCTTCATTATCTTTATATCATGCAAAGTAACCATACCAAAAAACATACTTGTTCTGTGAAGACCCTGCCCCATTACCGGGACCCTGTCTTCCAAGGGTTAACCTCCCATTACCGGGATATCACCACCCTCCACCAAAGGATTTCGGCTAACCTGCAGGACTCGCCCCACAGTAGCCTTTACCTCCGTCCCACATCGGGGAAGGAGTCGTCTCCCCACCCCCATATAAGCCGAAGCACAATATGGAAGCAGTACCCATCTAGCACTAGTGCTATTTGGGTACTGCTTCCATATTGTGCTTCGGCTTATATGGGGGTGGGGAGACGACTCCTTCCCCGATGTGGGACGGAGGTAAAGGCTACTGTGGGGCGAGTCCTGCAGGTTAGCCGAAATCCTTTGGTGGAGGGTGGTGATATCCCGGTAATGGGAGGTTAACCCTTGGAAGACAGGGTCCCGGTAATGGGGCAGGGTCTTCACACAAAAGGCGCCTTTTGTGTGAAGACTCCTCCCATTACCGGGATGTAGGTCTTCCAAGAGCATTACCGCCCTCCACCAAAGGATTTCGGCTAAAGCAGGACGCCCCCACAGTAGCCTTTACCTCCGTCCCACATCGGGGAAGGAGTCGTCTCCCCACTCCCATATAAGCCGAAGCACAATATGGAAGCAGTACCCAAATAGCACTAGTGCTAGATGGGTACTGCTTCCATATTGTGCTTCGGCTTATATGGGAGTGGGGAGACGACTCCTTCCCCGATGTGGGACGGAGGTAAAGGCTACTGTGGGGGCGTCCTGCTTTAGCCGAAATCCTTTGGTGGAGGGCGGTAATGCTCTTGGAAGACCTACATCCCGGTAATGGGAGGAGTCTTCACACAAAAGGCGCCTTTTGTGTGAAGACCCTGCCCCATTACCGGGACCCTGTCTTCCAAGGGTTAACCTCCCATTACCGGGATATCACCACCCTCCACCAAAGGATTTCGGCTAACCTGCAGGACTCGCCCCACAGTAGCCTTTACCTCCGTCCCACATCGGGGAAGGAGTCGTCTCCCCACCCCCATATAAGCCGAAGCACAATATGGAAGCAGTACCCAAATAGCACTAGTGCTAGATGGGTACTGCTTCCATATTGTGCTTCGGCTTATATGGGGGTGGGGAGACGACTCCTTCCCCGATGTGGGACGGAGGTAAAGGCTACTGTGGGGCGAGTCCTGCAGGTTAGCCGAAATCCTTTGGTGGAGGGTGGTGATATCCCGGTAATGGGAGGTTAACCCTTGGAAGACAGGGTCCCGGTAATGGGGCAGGGTCTTCACACAAAAGGCGCCTTTTATGTGAAGACCCTGGTCCATTACCGGACCCCTGTCTTCCAAGAGCATTCCTCCCATTACCGAGATGTAGGTCTTCCAAGAGCATTACCGCCCTCCACCAAAGGATTTCGGCTAAAGTAGGACGCCCCCACAGTAGCCTTTACCTCCGTCCCACATCGGGGAAGGAGTCGTCTCCCCACCCCCATATAAGCCGAAGCACAATATGGAAGCAGTACCCAAGTAACACACTGTGGTACTTGGGTACTGCTTCCATATTGTGCTTCGGCTTATATGGGGGTGGGGAGACGACTCCTTCCCCGATGTGGGACGGAGGTAAAGGCTACTGTGGGGGCGTCCTACTTTAGCCGAAATCCTTTGGTGGAGGGCGGTAATGCTCTTGGAAGACCTACATCTCGGTAATGGGAGGAATGCTCTTGGAAGACAGGGGTCCGGTAATGGACCAGGGTCTTCACATGTTCAACCAAATTTCCAATTTAAAATCATAAAACCATTTAAATGACTTTAATACAAACAAATAGAATTGTTATGTCAGAAAAAAAAAATTACTGCTAGATCAAAAACCCAATTCATCATATACCCTAAAATTACTAGAATCCATCAGATGGGTTGGCACTAAGGGATGAATAATTTTTTAAAAAGGAAATTCACATATTTTCTTGATAGCAAAATCAAAAACTCAATTCTTAAAAGTACCCATAATTAAAAACTCATAGGTTATGATTGTCAAAGTTAAAATTTGAGCTTGTATTTTTTTTTCCCAGAAGCAAACCAACAAACACTTTGAAATCATACATACAAAAGGGATGGAGGCGACGTGGGCAGTGGTTGTGTCGCGTGTGGTGGTGATGGCTATGCATATATGCGGTGGGCGATGGATGGGGTTGCTGAGTTGGGTGTGAGTGGCTGTGGTCCGGTAGCAACTGGTAGAGAGAGAGAGAGAGAGAGAGAGAGAGATAGAGAGAAAGACTGCATACCGAGATGGTGCTATGGCAGTGGCGCTGTGGCAATTGAGAGAGACGAATAGGTATGGGAAAGATGTATTTCGGGTGCAATATAGAGTTCGAGAGATAGATTGAGAGACATAATAGGAATGGAAGAGAAACAGCAACGGGATGTACAGGGCTTAGAGAGAATAGGTAGGGGGAGATGGTAGTCGTTTACATAGTATGGATGGAGAGAGAGGAAGCTTTGAGGGTAAGATATTAGGACATGAATTGGGGATTGCATCTGATATAGATAGACATCGCATATAGAGGGGAGAGAGAGGCATGAGTCAGGAAATGTTGTTGGGCGGAAAAACAAAATTTAGTACTCACTATAGACCATTGTATCAAAATTTTTGAAATGATATGAACCGTCTTTTATGTTGGGATTACGTTGTCCGTTGGATGTATTTATGTTTTGTCTCAAAATGATCTAAACCTCTCTTTGTCTCCAAAATTCAAACTCAGCTCTATTTTATTATATATATATAAAAAAAACTTTATTTAAAAGAATATTTCTTGCTTTTTGATTTTTTAATATATCTATAATATAAAACATAATAGACTTTAATCAGTCTATCTAACAGTCTTAAATAGATTTATTCAACGGTCATCAACATCCGATTCTCTCAAAATCATTCACATTGCACCGTATCTTCAAGCACGAGTTACCCCTAGTTATATGATTTATTGGGGATTCATTTTTTCTAGTGATCGAGCCGGCCTTGTTTTAGAAGTTCAAATAGCAATCGTGTCTTATTAATTCACTATTCTTTTTTTAATTTAATGGTCAGCGGTATTTGAATCAACTTACGCATACTTCAACTAATTCTTTCATTGATCTGATCAAACATTCACGTTAGGACTAGGGTACTCATGAAAGATAAATCTTACATGACGTGACTTCATAGAGTTATCAAGATTTAAATTTAAGACGTTTGAGTTTATAACTTGTCCATGTTATCACTTGGATTAGCCCATGAAGTTTTATTTGATTCACTATTCAAACAGTTATTTTTGGACCAGAATAACATTGCACATAAGTTCAATTTAAGTCCAAGACGTACTCCATTTCATCTCCCCTGTGGCTATCTGTGTGCACAGCACAGCGCATTGTTCTGAAGTTCGGTATATTCTAGCATATGTATTGTATGGACTCCTAACCTTAACCCCCAACTCGGTAAATTTCAAATGGTTTGAACCTGGGAATCTTAATTTAAACAGTGCCCATTTCAAAATACTTAAATTTTTTTTTCTCAATATGTAACCATTGACTCTACATAATAGAGACCCAGATTTTTTCATTATATTTTCACTTAATTTCATATCGAGTAATGTTATTGAGACTCAATTTACTAACTTAATTTGCTGACCTAATTCACTATAATCTTTGGATTGACTGTGGGCTCTATCAAACATTAAAACTTGGTGTTTATTCAATGCTTCCACCAAAGCCACATCATTATGTCAGTAAATTATGTCAAATTTTTAAATCCGAATAGGATTACTCTTTCATATCACATATTGTGTATGAGTGCGAGTCCACTTATCTAGTGGGTTCCACTTGAATCATAGTTGATAATCTATTATTTAGTGAAATTAAATGTAACCATAATGAAAATGGTCTGAATCTCCTTATTCGCTACTTTCGTGGTGGTGGCCATTCATTTCTGAGTTCGATATCAATGATATTATAGATATTTAATGTCTAGATGTGATTTTTCTTCAATAGATAGAGCAACTTTTTGCACACAATTAGCTCAAAAATAGTTGATGCAACATTAAAAAAAATTGCATCAAGAAAGAACTAAATTTTATGCTACAATTGTTATATAATCAAATCAATTGTAGATTCTTATTTTATACCTTTAAAAATTAAATTTTTTATATTGTATCTTCAATATAGTAAGACTGTTGCAAAATGGCGCTTTTGTTTACTATCGTTGCTCATTCCGTCAACGTCAATGAGATTGTTTTTGACAAAATAAGCACCAAAAGTTAATGGAAATGTCATATTTCAATACCTTTAATACCTTTAATACATTGAGGATATAATATAAAAATTTTAATCTTATTATACTAAAAGTTTAGGTTATTGAGCTAAGGAAAAAGTAGGGCAATAACAAAATAACTCTTGATGATATAAACACCCTTTAATCCATGTTACTAATGCGGTAGAGACGGAATCAAGATTTTATCGTGAAGGAGGCTAGACAAAAATAGTAACACAATCACAAATTTTATTCTGTAGCATCATTGAACAAGTTGTCATTATTGCAAGTATTTACTTGTATAGAACTTATAAAATTGATTCACTGAGCATTATAAACTTAATTTATGACAATGTGATGGTTCACTTATTCTCTCATTTATCTATAAGAGAAACACTAAGGGGCCGTCTAATAACACCACTTTAGGTTTAAAATTTAATATTTTAACCACTTAATAAATTAAACTCATTTGATAACCTAAAACTCATACGACTTAATATTTTAAGCACTTCTTAAAAATATGTTAAAAATGTTAGTCAATAAATATTTTATCAATTTCTCATAATAGACAAATATATCATCACCACCATTGAGTCATCGCCACCACCACCACCATTGTACCACCACCATCACCACCACTGCTGCCATCATTACCACCACCACTATTGTGCCACTGTCACCATCACCATTGCTGCCACCACCTCCACTACCATCACCATTGTGCCATCGCTACCACCACCACCACTGTCACTGTCACCACCACCACTGTCACCATTGTTTTCCTGCCGCCACCGCCACTATTGTCATCACCACCACCACCACTACCATTGTGATGGTGCTGAAAAGAATAAGGCAGTTGCGGACAAAAGTAGAATAATAATAATTTTCAAACTTCAGCTTCTTATATTTGTCAAACAATTTGATTAAATTAAATACTTAAATTTCAGTTGATACCAAATAGTCTGCAAATTAAAAAATTCAGCATTCAACATTAAAATTCAATATTCAGTTTTCAGTGTTCAGCGTTCAGTTTTATCAAACACCACCTAATAAGGGTTGTTTGATAATATCACTTAAAGCTTAAAACTAAATATTTTAAGCACTTAATAAATTAAACTCGTTTGATAACCTAAAACTCATACTACTTAATATTTTAAGCACTTCTTAAAAATATACTAAAATTTTAAGTAGCAAACCACCTACTCATCATTTAATGCTGAAAATATTAGTTACTAAGATTTTATCAATTTCTCATAATAAACAAATAAACCCTCACCACCATTGTGTCATCACCACCACCACCAACACTATCATCACCACCACCACTGCCACAACTATCATCACCACCACTGTGCCACCGTCACTACCACTATTACATCACCATCGTTGCCGTAATCATTACCTTTGTGCCACTGTCACCACCACCACCACCATTGTTGTCACCACCTTTACCATTGTTGTCACCACCATTTTTTCGCCGTCACCACCACTACCATTATGTCACTGCTACCACCACCATTGTGCCACCACCACTACCACTGTCATTATCACCACCACCATCCCCACTACCATTATACCACCGCTACCACCACAAACCACTATCGTCACCACCACCACCACCACGACGCTGCCGCCACCGTTACCATTGTGTCATCGCCACTACTACCACCACCACCATTATCACCATTGTGTTGCCACCACCACCACCATTGTGATATAGGTGATAGGAAAAAGCAGTTACAAAGAAATGGTTAAGGGAAGGGAAAAATTAGAAAATAATAATTTTCAGATTTCAGCTCCTTATTTTTGTCAAACAGTTTGATTAAATTTAATACTTAAATTTCAGTTGATACCAAACAGTCTCTGGATTAAAAAATTCAGCATTCAGCACTTAAAATTTAGCATTTAATTTTCAGTGAATGATAGTGGTAGTGGTGGTAGCGGTGGAAGAATGGTGGTGGTGGTGATAGCGACAGTGGTGGTGTTGGTAGCAGTGGCACAGTGGTGGTGGTGGCTGTGACGGTGACATAATGGTAATAGTGGTGACGACAACACAATGGTGATGGTAGTTATGGTGGTGGAGGTGATGGCGGCAATGGTTGTGGCGGTAATGGTGGCAGTGGCACAATGGTAGTGGTGGCAGCTACGATGGTGGTCGTGGTGGTGGTAGTGGCGATGGCAGTGGCACAATGGTGGTGGTGGCGGTGGCGGCGACGACGATGACGATGGTGATGGTGGCAATGACGATGGTGGTGGTGGCAATGACGATGGTGGTGGTGGTAGCACAATGATGGTGGTGGTGGCAATGACGATGGTGGTGGTGGTAGCACAATGATGGTGGTGGTGACAACGATAGTGATGATGTTGGTAGCGGTGGCTCAATAGTGGTGGCGGAGGTGGCAGTGATATAATGTTAGTGGCAGTGACTAAGATACAATGGGGGTGACGATGGTGGTGACAAATGTTGAAACGCCTTGATTTTTTTTCCTTCTTTTCGAATATGTTAATTGATATAAAAATACTAAAATAAAAATAACATAGCACTAATTGTCCCAATAAAATTTTATTTATCAAAATTATCTCTCAATACAAATAAATATGTCAATATAAATAAATCTCTCAACAGGATTAAAACATAAATTTCATTAACATCTCCTCGTCTTTAATACTCTGATTATCTTGTTCCGATCTTTTTTCTAAAATCAACCTGAAAATATTAAATAAAACGGAGAAGTATACAATATGACAAGAAAAAATATGTTCAAGGACATTGAATAACAAATAATCGAGTATCACAAAGTATCTCAATCAACAGATACAAATAGCATATTTGCATATCACACGTCATGCGGAATCTTAAAACTGATCTGACACCTCACCAATAATCCCACCTCAACCCGATCCCACGGGTGTCTTGGTTGCGATGCACCGGCTATTGGCTGTCACGATCCAGTCTCAATATCCGCAGAACACGATTAATGAGATCAAGAACACGATCAATGAGATCAAAATATTTAACGATATTCAATCGAAATTCCAAAATAATGATAGCACAAGTTGGAATACAAATCAAAGGATAATCAAAGAATTACTCTTTGCAAAGAGATTTAAAGAGAGCATATTGTATAACATCCCGTACCTCAAAATTATTATTTTAATTCGATAACTTTGATTTCCGTTTCATTCTTCTTATTTTCAGGTAGCCCTCTACTTCCCATTTTCCTCTTCTTTGTTTCTACCAGACAACTCCTTGTATGTCTCTCGGTTTATCTTTCAAGATTTCCTTCACTTTCTTTTATTTTTGGCTATCTTTATATGCTAGGAAGGTGGGACGTATTCTGGCAAATTAATTGACAAGTGTTGAAAAAATCTTTCCACGACTTTTTCCACAAATATATTCAATGCTAACTAAAATCTCATTTCTTTATTCTATCTCTCTTTCTTTGTCTTGTCTCTTATTTTTTTTCAAAGTCTTCTGTGGGTGAAGACCAAAGAGGTATAAATGTTAAGATATTTATACTTTACTTCTCTTTATTTCACTTATTATGTATATCAACTACAAAACTTAACTATTCCTTATACTTTCACATCAAAACTCATAATATTTTACACTTAAACTACTTCTAAAAATTTGGGATCTCACAATCTATCCTCCTTTAAAAGAATTTCATCCCGAAATTCCTTAGTTCACCAAGAATCCCAAAATTTGTTGGGTGCAAAGTGTAACATGAGAAAGAAAAAGAATATAAAGTATTTATAGTTCAAAAGAAAGGGGTGTTATTGAATTTTTTTCTCAATAAAGGTGTAATTACATTTACTTTCTCTCAATTTGCTAAACCGAAAGTCTTTTTTTTTTTTGTCCTAGTTGTTTGATCTCACAACGAAAACATAGTGAACTCACTTCCCACAAATCCCATATACGATTTGAAGCCTAAGCTCTGATACCATTTGTAACGCCCCGATTTTTTTTTCCTTCTTTTCGAAGACGTTAATTGATATAAAAATACTCAAATAAAAATAACATAGCACTAATTGTCCCAATAAAATTTTATTTATCAAAATTATCTCCCAATACAAATAAATATATCAATATAAATAAATCTCTCAACAGGATTAAAACATAAATTTCATTGACATCTCCTCGTCTTTAATACTCTGATTATCTTGTTCCGATCTTTTTTCTAAAATCAACCTGAAAATATTAAATAAAGCGGAGAAGTATACAATATGACGAGAAAAAATATGTTCAAGGACATTGAATAACAAATAATCGAGTATCACAAAGTATCTCAATCAACAGATACAAATAGCATATTTGCATATCACACGTCATGCAGAATCTTAAAACTGATCTGACACCTCACCAATAATCCCACCTCAACCCGATCCCACGGGTGTCTTGGTTGGCGATGCACCGGCTATTAGCTGTCACGATCCAGTCTCAATATCCGCAGAACACGATTAATGAGATCAAGAACACGATCAATGAGATCAAAATATTTAACGATATTCAATCGAAATTCCAAAATAATGATAGCACAAGTTGGAATACAAATCAAAGGATAATCAAAGAAATACTCTTTGCAAAGAGATTTAAAAAGAGCATATTGTATAACATTCCGTACCTCAAAATTATTATTTTAATTCGATAACTTTGATTTCCGTTTCATTCTTCTTATTTTCGGGTAGCCCTCTACTTCCCATTTTCCTCTTCTTTGTTTCTACCAGACAACTCCTTGTATGTCTCTCGGTTTATCTTTCAAGATTTCCTTCACTTTCTTTTATTTTTGGCTATCTTTATATGCTAGGAAGGTGGGACGTATTCTGCCAAATTAATTGGCAAGTGTTGAAAAAATCTTTCCACGACTTTTTCCACAAATATATTCAATGCTAACTAAAATCCCATTTCTTTATTCTATCTCTCTTTCTTTGTCTTGTCTCTTTTTTTTTTTTAAAGTCTTCTGTGGGTGAAGACCAAAGAGGTATAAATGTTAAGATATTTATACTTTACTTCTCTTTATTTCACTTATTATATATATCAACTACAAAACTTAACTATTCCTTATACTTTCACATCAAAACTCATAATATTTTACACTTAAACTACTTCTAAAAATTTGGGATCTCACAAATGTGGTGGAGGTGGCACAATGGTAATTATGACAGTAGCGATAGTGGTGATGATGGTGGAGGCAACATTATGGTGGTGGTGGCAGTGGCACAATGGTGGTGGTGGTGGTGGTTGTGACACAATGATGGGGAGAGTGGTGGTGGTGATAGTGGTGACAACAATGGTGGTGGTAGTGATAGTGGTGGTGGTGGTGGCGACGGCGACACAATGGTATTAGTGGTGGTAGTGATAGTGATGATGACGGTGACACAATAGTGGGGGCGGTGATGGTGGTGGTGGTGGTGATAATGTTGTTAGTGGTGGCGATGACACAATTGTGGTAAGGATATATTTGTCAATTATGAGAAATTGATAAAATTCTTACTAATTAACATTTTCATTATTAAGTGATAAAGTATTCAATTTTAAACCTTAAGTGGTATTATTAAACAGCCCCTACATCTCCTTCATATCCAACAAACAAGGGGAACCCAAGAAAATCTAACCAGTGTGTTGGTGTGACGCATAAGTTGGACCATAAAATTGGTCTACACTGTATTCTGGATAATTAAAAGGTTTGTCAATATAATTTGAGAAACTATAAGGAAAGCCCATGCATTTAGGGCAATCTATCAGGGCTGTCCGTATAATTTACTATTTTATAAATTAAAACCCAATTCCTGTTGCCTAGTGGTTTGGGTCATGCCCTGAGTTTTTGTGTGTAAAACATATGTTTGAATAGTAAAATGAAAAAAACATAGTTTTTTGAAATAATTTGGAATATTTTTTAAAAAATTGGCTTTTTCTTAGAACCCTTTGGATAAGGCACACTTCTTAGTTTTTTTTTTGGTGCTGATAAAAGTCGTTTTTGCCCAAAAATAAATGAAAAAATCATTTAATAAATCAAGTCCACTGAACCAAACTTTTTTTCCTCTAAAGAGAAACTGAGATTATAAGCCACTCTTAACAAGCCCGTTACATCATGGTAGCACGTTATTGACTATTTCTCAGAAGCAGGTAGTAACCTGACAATGAATTAGAGTTGAAAAAGAGAGAGAGAAGACTATGAATAGGGTTTCCTCCAAAGATCATCCAAATAAAAGCCCAAACTGAGTTTTCACACTATTCTCCAGATAATGCCTTGGCATTATGTTGAAATGGAAATAACCGAGAAAGTGTCATCGCAATATTTCTATATATTTGTGCAGAGATATCAAGGGTGGTGTGGATTGGAAACTTACAATAGAGATAGAGTTGAAGACAAAGTCGTATGGTACTCAAATCTCTTAAGTAGTAGTCATTGGTAATAAATGGGTTTCATTGAAAACTTGCTTCTGAGAATTGGGTTATTCAGAACTGAAATCTGAACAGAGGGTGGTTTCGTTTTGGAGCTTTTTGGTCAATTTTACAATATTCTTGTTGTTTTGGGAAATGGGTTCAAAAATCTTGGTCTGCCTGCTGGTTGTTTTTAGTCAAATGTTGAGTACAACAGCAGAGATGAACAAAAATGATCGTAAGTTAAACTTATTAAGTTTTTCTGATTGTTATGTGTAGTTCTTGTTCACTGTTCTATAACCAGATGAATCTGAAATATTTTTCATGTGTTGATATGATTAGATACTTGTTTTTTGTTTTCATTTAGTACCTAATAATGATTTGTTTCCTTGCACATATTCAATAAAAATGCTTCTATTTGGTTATACATGTCCTGCAACTGTTAGTTACTGAATCTATTATTTTGGAAAATGTTGAAAATTCACCATTAAAGTTCACCCACCATCATTAAAGCCACCTCTTGTCAACACTTCTAAATGATTCTGTATTTGCCTATAAAAGGCCTCACACTTCTGAATAAGATGGCACACCAAGGAACTTTCTTTCTATTCTCTTAGTAATCTTTCCTATATTCTCTAATTATTCTTTCTCTATTGGTTTTTGAATTTGTTGTTTGTTATTAAATTAAATTTTTAGTTTTTATAACACGTTATCAAAACGGGAACTAACTAGTTGAGTCACAGTAAAATCAAGTAATGAATTTATCTTTTTTAATTAACACTATCTTTAATATAAAACAGGGCATGCTTTAACAAACCATTCTGATGATCTCAAATATATTCATCCAATAGCTATTAACATCCCTTTCAAAATCATTTATATTGCATCATGTCTTGAGGTACGGTTACCCCTAGTACATGTTATGAGAGAACATGATGTGAGTATTTGTTGTTATATTTTTTTTATTTTCATTATACTTGAATTAGTGCTAGAAACAAATAAATTATGTTACCTAAAGTATATAAAAACTTAATATAAATTATGTTCTTGAAGAACATGGAAAAAAAATCTATACTTGAAGTACAAAAAAATTTATTGTGGTAAAAAAGAGCATATAAATTATAGAACTGAAGTTTGTAAATTACATATAAATTAAAGACCTAAAATTTGTAAATTACACATAAATTACATACTTAAAGTTTATTAATTATTGTCATATTAGAATATCACAATTTAATTTGTAGAGCCTAAAACCCATAAATTATTAGATACCTAAAATTGTGTCTACAATATGTTGGATATTAATTGATGTTTGCTGCATTCTTCTCATTATATTCGTGCATATTTACATTTTTTTTAACCGGATTTATTCAGACCTACAAGTCTATCTAAAATGGTTAACTCTACCTTCAAAGTGTAGAGATAACGATTCAAATAAACTATTTATAATAAAATATTAAAGAGATCGATCTCTTAGCTTTAGAGATTGATCTCAGTTGAAAAGCTGGACTTAATAAAATAAATTTTATACTATAACCCTCTTATCTTATAATGAGTACTGGTTAGATCCTTCAACTTTTAAATTTTTTATTTTTAACCCAAATTTTTTCTGACATATTTATAAATAGATTCTTTTGATGGCAAAGCAATATAAATACATAAGATCTTTTATTAATGTTTCAAGTTTATAAGAAGCATTATTAACTTGCTAGAACACAAATAAAACAAATTACAAATGACACTTCGATAAAATTATATCAAATAAATTTATAAGAAGCATGATCGTACTGATATATGATTACATTAAAAAAAATTATCACTACATTGAGAATAAGAATATAAAAGAGATAACAAAAAGTGTTTAAGACAAAACAGAAGCATTTAAGCTTTAAAAGAAGGAAAAATTTAATAATAGGGGTAGTAAAGTGTAATTATTTAAAGTCGTTGACAAAAAAATTCGGAGAAATGAAAAAAAAAAAAAGTAAATGGAGTTGGGACTATGCAAGTCACTATACAAGTTATTATGCAGGTGAGCAAAATAGTTGACTTATTATATATATAACAATACAGTGGAGCCGATATGCATAAATTTCATAAAAGTCCCCTACGATTTACACATATTATATAAATATTTGTTGAAATTACGCAATGATCCTGAAAGTTTAATAGGTGCTCCCAAATGCTAAATAAATAAAATGCTTGTCTTTATCAAAATTGTCTCTCTCTCTCTCTCTCAAAATGATTCAATTATTTCTTTCGAAATATGCTCGCACATTTGAAATATATAAATGTGTTTCCTAAGTGTAGGAAGGGTGTGTAGTGTAGTAACTCGAAAAATCCACTGTCGTCTCCTCAGGGAACAAAAGGAATTTGAAAGGTGATTTGTTGAAAAATAAAATAAAAAATCTTGGATGTGTGAAAAATTATGAGAGTAGCAACTAATCTAATAAAACAAAATGGAAAACAATCGGCCAATTTTTGGAAATCATCTCACCGTAATCAAACTTATTGATTATCATTTATAACTCATCCAAGCTCATAATCCAATTTACTCGGACAAAAAATATTCAACAAAAATTAGATTTGAAATATATGTTGATTTAAAGATAGGTAATAGAATCTAAAGTGATACGTATATGTATAAATGATTTCCAAGTATTACCCGTGCTAGAAGAACTGTCGACGAGAAATCAAGGTGAACACTTAACAACAATGATAAATACATAGATGTATACATATACTTCAAGCATTACTCATGTCGGAAATCCATCAATGATAAATCAAATAGCATACATAAACACTAGATTTCAAAATTGATTTTTACCATCTAAAAACCATACTATGTGATGAGAATAGATTAGAGAATCAACAAGACTCAATCACAAACAAGAATGATCCCTCGGATCGCACCGAAACTTATCTGAAAATAAAACCTATAACTTCAAAATCGACGATAAAAAACATACAAAGCATACGTTAAAAAACAACAAAATTAAAGGAAATATTTTAACTAAGATTGCTTCTCAATTCTAAGCTCAAATACAAAGACTAGATGCAACAAAGAAACTTGGAAATACAAACGATGGTTGTCTTCATCAAAGCTCTGCGAAGCTTTTAAAATGGAAATTTACAAAATAAACTTCTAAAATAAGTAAAACTAAACAAAAGACTCTCTAAAAAGCTTCCCCCTTATGTATAGAAATACTAATGTATATAGCAATGATCTTCTCCATCCATTAACCGAAGGTGTGGTGCGGGTGGTGGGTGAATTGCCGAAGAAGCTTCGTACGCCATTGTCAATCAATGAGGAGTCTTCTTGAACTTTGGGCGCTGCCATCTACCAATAGAAAGTAGCCTCATGGGGTGTAGGAAGAAGAATAGCCAACCTCCCTCCACGAATAAGAATGCGGGAAAATTTTTCTTGTAGCCAACTTAAGATCAACCAATTGAAGCTGAGGTTCAGCCAGTTCATCGTCCTCGTCAACCGGTTGAATGACTCTCAGTATCTTGTTCTCGTTTGGCATTTGTCTAATCAACCGATCGAGCACCAATGTTTAACCGGTTAAAGTGCTCTCAAAATATTACATTTTTCTGATAAACTCTGATCAACTGATTGAAGTAATGTTCAACCAGTTGAAGCGATCTTTTTATGATTTTTTCCCCTTTGCTCCTCTAGTTCAACTCCTCTTCATTCCAATGGTTTCCCACGTCCTTAGGTGTGCTTCAACATGTTTCCTTTCGTCTCTGTTTGTACCTAAAATCACAAACACACCCATTACTCCGATTTCAACACAATTCAAAAGATTAAACATTGAATACCTGTGCAATAAGGGTGAATTATACTATGAAATATGCAATATTATGCCTTAAACATACCCCCAACTTAAGCTTTGCTTGTCCCTAGAAAACCAAAAATAGAAGAACATGCATTCATCCATTCATTCATCCCACACATGCTCAAAATATACGTGTAATCCATACATCACGCAACATGCTAATTAAAACACACGAAACATGCATCAAAACTACTAAACTCCTAGGATTCACAATGCATTGTAATAAAAAACACTAATGAAACCTAAAGTCACTTATGTAGGATTCATGATAATATTTAGCATATGCAATAAGCCGTTAAACCTTTAGGTCATCCATAGTGGATGAGCTTTATCTCGTAATGATTTTCAGTAAAAATACCTACAAACTTATTTATTAAACATCTTGGACTTAGAACATATTATATTATTCTAATTAACAATGAGATTTAATAAAAAACTCGTCTATATGTGAGAAGAATTCTTATGATTCAAAACAAAGTATAGCTCACATATAATTAAGAAATGACAAACAATCATGTAAATGAAAGGACCTTGGCATAATCTCATGAAAGGAAAGTTAGGACAAATGAAAGTAATGTAGTTGACTTATCTCTATATGATTTAGAACATACACTTTACATAATTCCCAAGATCAAATAGGACTTTATCCATTGTAACGTGGCCTCAGGTGAAAATTTAGGTTAAAGAAACGAAAGAATATAGGAATTCACAAAGGAATTATCCCGAGAATATGACTTTGCTAACACACATCTCTTTTTTGGAAATCAATTGGCTCACTACTTTCATTTCTCTTTCTTTCCCTTTTTTTTCATTGCCTTTTCAAAACTTTTTCTTTTCTTTTTACTTCCTTTCTTTCTCTCTTTTATTTGGTTTGCTTTTGAATATCAAAGTTCATGTACTCATCATCCTTTTTCCTTCACTTTTATTTGCTTCTTTTTTTGTTCTTATAACCACAATTCCCCTTCACATTGTAAACATTATCAATCCTAGGATAACCAAGGTAAGATAAAAACATTTATGTATGGCTTGGTTAATCATGTGGCTAAGAAATGAAATTTTCATTAAAACTCAATCTCAGCTTCTAGGAATGATATCAAGAAAAAATAGGCTAAGGCTCAAATTATTTCAAAGATGGCCTTAGATCATTCTCAAAAATACAAGGCAAGGTTTTTCTTATGCATTGAGATATAATCAACTAACTACCTCATTTACACTAACCAAAACAAAAATAATGAAAATTGAAAGCGATTAAATTTGAAAGAATAGTCTTTTGAGTTTATATTTCAACCCTCCAACAAAGAATGGCACAAACACACTCACATGGGTCATACATTCATCTCCACTATGTATGTCAAGCCTTTTAAGATGTGAATTTCATTTTATAAATTACAAAAATTAGCATGCTCGTGGTGCAGATAAGTTGAGTTCCAAATGAAAACATATACATGATACTTAAACATAGAATAAACTCCTATAATATGCTAATATGAAAATAACTCAAGATTCAAGTTAAATAATTACAAATGCCATGGTAATTAAAAGAGAATAATACAGTCCAAAATTGATGTATTGTTTCTTTTCATTTTTTTTTAAATTTTTAAAATTTTCTCATCTATAGCATGGTGGTCTAACATAGTAATGGTGCACCCTTACCCTCCTACTTAATTATACATTATCCTCAATGCAAATACAATCATACAATGAGAAAAATGAATACAATAATGGTAACAAAACACCTGGTGTCGAGATCCAAAAAGAAACCACCAGCTACAAAACAACAAAAGAAATTACTCAAAAAGGAATAAATACAACAAAATAAACTCAAATGAGGACTAAAATAAAAACCAAAGAATAAAAGACAAGAAAATTTTTAACTACTATATGTACAAAAGAAATATACGAACTCATAACCAATTCGGCTTACATTTGGATTTGAATCTGCGCCAATTTACTTTTAATGGCTTATAAATATGGTGTCTAAGCAACTCCTCTAATCTAACCATCCACTCATTCACTTGAAACACCTTTGGAACATTCAACAAAAGGATGATACATACATATATAATCTAAGATTGAGGTACCAAATGGATCATTGTCAATTATGGTGCTCAACTCAACCTTCATATTCATACCAAACTTAGAGATGTAAATCACTTTAGTAATCTTTGATATTGAAAAGTCATTGGACTCATTAGCCTCTTGTGGAGTAATATTTTTGTTCAATTTCTCATTATCAAGAGTGTTAACAAATTCATCATCAAATTACAGTTCAAGTAGCAACTAATCTAATAAAATAAAATGGAAAAACAATCGGTCAATGTTTGAAAATCATCTCATCATAATCAAGCCTATTAATTCTCATTTATACTCATCAAAGCTCATAATCAAATTTACTCGGATAGAAAATATT
>CAUOFW020005117.1:0-28448 GCA_963454935.2 Ilex paraguariensis | reverse complement strand
TTTGTTATAATGATTTCATATAATTTGCAAGCTAAAATAAGTTTTACCTACTATTACTCAAATTTTTCCATTATTAACATTCAAAAGAAATAATAACATGCTATATAAACCTATATACATATATAAGGATAAAAGTATGGGGTTTACATTTTTGCCATCAGTATTTGTCATAATAATTAATTATTTGATTTTAAAACAATTTATATGATATTACATAAAATAAAATATGTCATGAATACGGCGGTTGGGGATGGGTGGAATAGGAAGCATATTTTTCCTATAAAGGGAGACTTTGGGAAGGCACTTGACACACTAAACATATGAATATATCTCTCTCTCAGTATTCTCTCTCTCTTTGATTTTTGAATTAGTTATTTGTACCTACATTAATTTGTTAGTTTTATAACACGTTTTCAGCACGAGTCTCTAGCCAATTGAGACGACTGATTATTATTGTAGTAATTATCAAGTAATTTTCCATATCTGAAAGGTAAAATCAAATAACATAGATCTATTCATTTTAATTTAAATATCATATATGTTATAATAAAACATAATGTGGGTATCTGATAGAAATTATATATGAATTAATGTTTGAAGCACGTAAATTATGTACTCATAGTACATAAAGTATTTTGTATAAATTGTGTACTGCACTACGTAAAGAATTTAATATAAATTATGTTCCTAAAAAACATGAAAAATATAGTACCTCAAATACATAAAAAAATTTATTGTACTAGAAAAGGGCACATAAATTACATACCTGAAGTTAACAAATTATTGTAATACCAAAAGATCACAATTTAATTTGTAAAGTTTGAAGCTCGTAAAATATTAAATCCTGAGGATACATAAAATCGTGTCAATAACACTATGCCTGTGGCATTTTTCCATTATATTCATACATATTTATATATATTTTCATTGAATTTGTTCAAACATACAGATATATACGAGATGATTAACCCCACCTTGAGGGAGTGAAGGTCACCAGTTCGGATTTGCTATCTAGAAGTTGTAATAATAAAAAAATTACTAAATCTATATAAAAATAATTGTTTTGAAGCCTAAAATTATTGAAGGGATCAATCCCAAGAATTTATCAATCGATCTCACACTTGTAGAGAGTTGAAAGGTTGTAATATGAGCATAAAACAATTAATTTTATACTTTGACTCATTATCTTATACCAAATATGTTGGCCCGATGCTTAGTTAAGCATAGTTTTGATCATTACAAAAATCCTAATATGAACTAATGTATGCACTAGTGTGTGGATGAAGTGTAAGTGATTGCCAAAGAAGAATAAGGAAGAACAATGAAAAAGGGATAAAATTTGGAGAGGTATCCAGTATACCAAACAGAACATCTAGAAGGCTCATTTAGTATGCTAGATGGAAAGGAACCAAAGAAAGGGACAAGGCACATCCGAAAGGCATCCGAAAGAATACACCTATATGTTAGACACCCTATCCAATATGCCGCAAGCAAAGTAACATAAGACTAGATGGATGGGTATACCAACAAACTGCTTAGGTCTATTTGGTATACCAGACAATATGAACCGATCTACCAGATGAGGAACCAACAGCTTTCCAAAAGTCTTTGGAATTGCTAAGCTCTAAAGGAAGGAGGACCAGGGAGAAGAATATGAGAGATCTGGTATGCTGGATGTATGTGTTAGGGCTACAACGGTTATGTCTTGAAGCCCAACATATATGTCGAATAGTCTTCCGGATGTGATGCCTATATCTGAAATTATGCCAACTCAGCCAATTCTTCATTTAAGACACCCAAACTATTGTTTCGAGAGGGGTATAAACAAAGTGGATCTTCCCTCACGATTATATGTGGAGCGCATGACATTATCTAGGGGGGTAAATAAGTTTTTCAAGTTTAAGCTCAATTATTACCAATTAAAACCTACTTCTACCTCAATTATATCTTCTCACTTAGATATAGCAATTAGTAGTGAGAACTTGATCTGACCTAATTTATGTCATACACCTAAGTATAAATGGTCAAATTATAGTATTTCGTAGTTTAAGTCTGAGGTCGAACTCACAGGGAGCTAACTGTTGGTACTCAAAACAGAAAACGGTAAAATTCTCTTGTGCAATGAAATAGCTTGCGGTATGAGCTTCAAAATTATCAAATAAACATTTAACCAAAACTTTGAATCACAATGTTAAAAAGGTACTCTCCAGTTCGGGATCCAACATACATCATACTGTTTATTTATGAAAATATCACCTTACAATAATTAACTCTCATTTTACTAGAAAGTTAATCGGTAGGTTTGATGTATAACTGAACCATATCACATCAACTAATTAGGTTAGTTGGAAGGTCTATGTACCATGCAACAATAAAAAAATCCTAGTAAACCCAAAGGTGAACCATTCAAAAGTTTTACTCTAACTATTCAATGGGCTGGTTGATGATTCAATGAAGACAAAGTTCCGATTTATGCATTGAATCAAAAGTATTGACTATGACGAGATTTAACCAGTCTATAATCAATCTCCCTACTATTTTATAAAGCCCAACTACATATCAAAGAATAATGCATGAAGTACGTAGTAATTGTAGATAGTATGGTATATAACATTAAGCTTTGCTCGGTGTTCATAACCATAAGCATATTATAATAGTAATCATCCATCAATTAAAGGAGGTATAAACGTTAATGCATAAATAAAACATCGACATTTTTATAATTTAAACAATATTATACATGCATTCACTCTTCACCGAAGAGTATAAACGGACTACTCACACCCCATTATTCTAGACGAGCAAAATGAGTGAGACAATCCCATTACCACTGAAAATAAAATAAAACAAAGTCATTTCCCAGGGAATAGCTGAAATATTGCCACTCTTATTACTAGCTAGGGCACAAAAGTGGGAGATGTTCAACCTTCTAAGTAGAAATGATAAACAGAAATGTAGAAGTAGAGAAAATTTTGATTGAGAAGTGATTAGGGCAAGGCTTCACTCGTTTTCTGATTGAAATTCCTATTGAAGCCTCTCTTTCTCTCTGTCTTGAACTCTCCCTGACCTTAGGCGAATCTTTCCAAAAAAATGGCTGAACTCAGGTATTTATAGGCACTAAAGAGGTGCTTCAAGGTGATAGTCACCCAAACTGACTAATTAGGGTGTTTTGTTGCTCATTTGGACCAATGGGAGAAGAGGGAGTGAAAAGGCGGTTAGAGCACCATCCGAATGCCGCCACCATAATCCGGATGGTGGCAACTCTCTGGTTTTCCATGCTTGGTAGCCTCCTTTTTTGACTCTTTGACTTCTTAATTATATTTGCCTCCCTTGCTTCATTTAGCCTTTGCACTTTTATCCTTTTAAACTTTCGTAACTATCTTTGAAACCCTACAAAATAAATAAATTTCACATTAACCATAATACTTTATAAATCAATCAATTTAATTCATTTAATGCACACTATTAACCCTAAATTCTAATTCATTTCTGTACTTTTTAGGGTTAATCACACCCTCTAACCAAACATTACTAGTCCCCAGTAATGAAACAAAGTAAACAAAATCACTTTCGTAGATTTCACAATTGCATTTAGCCTATACAACAAGAAGTTAAACCCCTAGGTGATCCCTAGTGGACGATTTTTGTCTCGTGAAGGGTTTCAGTGAAAATACCTACAAACTTCAAAGGTTAGGATTTCAAAATTTATATTTTCCATAGATAAAATTAAATCACCATTCTATTATATTGACAGGATACTTCCCTTTACTGATCACTATAAGAGTAACTCACATTAACTGTAACATTATTTCACATATTTTCTAAAAAACTCGTGTGTGTGTGCAGAGATTTCTTTATTCTAAAAACACTTAAGAAATATCATAATCTTTCATTCTTCTGTACAAGAATTAGTCTCGATGTCAATCCTCTCCTGAAAATCACTCAATAAAGAATACACTCAAGTTTTAGTAACTATCACTTAAAAATTACATGTGATAAGAATATTGTTATCAAAGCAAAGTAATAGCACATGTAATATCTCAAAAGAAGGTTTTTTTGGACAAAACTGTAATTTGACATAATCTCATGAAAGAATATTAACATTGCATCAAACAACATTATCAACACTCACCCTTTTTAATGAATAGGTGGAACTCATACATGTGCATGCTTCCTGGAATAAAAAAGGATGTTATCAGGGTTATAACGTGGCAAAGGGTATCAGTTTAAAAGAAACAATGTCAAATGTATTCAAAAAGCTATCATTTTTTTGATCAATGTAGCACACATCTCTCCCATTTTTCCCAAACTCTTACACATTGTATTCCCCATTTCTCCTTTTAATCATATTTTTGCAATTCCTTGATTGTTGTCTTTCTTTGCTTCCTTGCATTTTCCTTTCCTTGTTCTCTTTTGTTCCTTTCACCAATTCTTTTTCCTTTTCCTTTTCCTTTTCCTTTTCTTGGACCATAGTATCCATTTTTTTTCTTTTCTCCCTTTTCTGTATAATGTTTTCCATTAGGAGAGGGTGCAATAAAATTAGATAGCAAGCGTTGGTCAATATATTTTTCTATGGCTCGGTTAATTGATGGGTTTTAAGAAAAGAAATTTTCATTTAGGCTCAATCATGGCTTACTAGGAATATAGTTTTGCAAAAGAAATGACCGAGGCTCAAAATAAAATCACAAAATGACTTAAGATCATTTTCTAGAATTCATGCACCTACATAATTTTCCAGTTACAATTTAAGGAAAAATGCTAATCATGTTATTCAATGAGTGCTAATCAAAACAAAGTTAAACAAAAACTCTTACTTGAGTAAATGTTAAAATCTCTCCAAGGAAGATTGACTCAAAATCTGCATAGGGGTTTTACATCTCCACTATATATGTAAGCTTTATGAAGAATTATAATATTTTGAAAAGTTTTCAAACTAAGAAATTAATTCGTGTTCAAGATAATGAGTTTCCCTGAAAATATAGAGAAAGTGAACAAACAATGTATGAAATTTTCACAAAATTCGGTTAGGGTTATACCTGCAAAGCATTAGAATGATAACATAATTATTTTCACGAATTTTATGAACTAAGTATCCTAACAAAAAAATTTATGTGAAATAACACAAACTAATTGAATTAACCAAATAAAACCACAATTTAGAACATAAAACCAAACTTCCAAAGACAACCAAAAATACTCAAAACATAGTGCATGAACTAAAATGTAAATAAGGAGTTTGAGAAAGAAAGTAGAAAGTGTAGAAGATTCTGGTTGACTAAACTGCAGATGATGGGCCGCCACCGTATCTCCTTCCAAGTAGCTTCGGGATCTCTCACTGTGATTCTCCTTTTTATCGCAATTTTGCTCCTGTGTTAAAAAAAACATCAATATATGCAAGTATAAGTAATTAAACATTCATAACAACACACCATTAAAATTAAAATTTAAAACACCAAATTTTTTAAAAAAAAACACAAAAACCTAAAATTTAAGGACCCGTTTGGTAATATTTTTGTTTTTTATTTTTATTTTCATATTTGGAGAAAACAAGGGAAAAAAATTTGTTTGATAATTATTTTTTTTTTTACTGTCATCGTTGTCAAAATGATGGACAGTTTTCAAAAAGAGAAAAAAGTCGTTTTTGAAAAATTCACAAACGTTTAATGCGCGTTGAGCATCGATGAGGTCAAGTGATCGAATTTTGTAGGATAAAAAAAATACGCTTATTGCCCACCCATATAAATAGCAAGCATCAAGCTAAACCCTAGCCCTCTAATGTGTTTGTGCATCTGTCCGCCGTTAGACCCCCTCCCTCTCTCTCTTTCTCTCTCAGCCCACGGTGAAGGTGAGCTGATCTTCGTCTTCGACGGTGAAGGGTTCTCCATCATCAAGGTAAAAAATCTTCGTCTTTGATCTGGGTATTTTGCTTTTGTGCTGTGCTGTATTTTTTTTTTTTTTGGGCTCTCAAGTAGAACACCAAGTCAAATGACTCGTTCATTGTACAAAACCCAGATCCAAATCAAGAACAAAATTGAAACCCACATTACATGATCTGGGTATTTTGCTTTTGTACTAGCTCTATGGTATTTGCTTCTATAAAATCGAATCCCTCTTGTAGTTTTCAGTGAAATCAGACTTAACTTCCGGTTTAGTCTGCTTTACCTCTCTATCTGTTTAGATCGTTTGTGTCATCTTAAAAGTGCAATGGCGAAATAGTTGAAATACTATTTAATTTGTTCGGTTAAAATCATAAGTCACAAGCATTTGTATATAAGAAGCGTGTGTGGTTTTAGTTTTGAGCTTCTGCAATGCTTTTCCATTTATTACACCTCTCTGAATGCAATTATTCACAAAGTGTCATGTGATTCCCTTAGGCACTCTCCGAAAATATGGAACGGAATAAGTTTGTATTTGGGTATATTTTCCTAATCTCTGTTTCTGAAATTGGCCCATTTCTGTTATCGACCGACCAGTTGGTCTAGAACCCAAGAAATGCATTGTCCTTTATTTCTTTTTATTTCTTTTGGTGAATTTTGTACTTTTAGTTTGGTTCCTGAGAGAAGTTGCTGTCACAATTGAATTTTTCGAAAATGATTACAGAAATTTACACAAAAATATGAGATTCAACGCAAAACCCAGATGAAAATCAAGAACAAGAATTGTCAAAACTATATGTAATTTACATAGTGCCTTTAATATTATAGAAGGAGCAAAAATGAGAATGAACACAATGAGTTGTTGCTGATTTTTTTTGCTGATTATAGTTACTAATGATTTTTTTTGCTGATTATAGTTTTTTTGCCGGGCAGTTGGGATGAGATAGGAGTTATATGGCTTTAGTCTCTTGAAGTATTAAAGCCAACTTCTTGTAATTAGAAATTTTCAATTCGTTTGCTTCTTGTAATTCATTGATTCATGGAATAAAATTTTCTTTCTTTTAAAAAAAAATATGGATTGTTGTTCTAACTTTTCAATAGCATGGAATTATGTTAATGTATACAAGCTAGTCACAAAAAAAAAAAAAATACATGTGTTACAACCAAACGAGGATTTTGTTTTTGTTTTCAAATTTTTTTATAACTATAAAAGCAACTAAACATGTTTTTTGTTTTCATTTTTTTCTAACAAAAATCTAAAACTGATTATATTTTTTATTTTAAAAAAAATCAAAATTATAAACGTTATCAAACGAGCACTAACATTATTGATTGTGACAAAAAGATCAATTTTCATAAGATTTCTCTAAAACTTGGTAAATTAATGAACCGAGTAATCTCATGCCACACATATTTTGTAAGCGTTGGATTGAAAAAAAATGGTGTTTCAGGGTAATCCTTACTCTGCTCATACTTAATCTAATCAAGACAATCAAGTGCACTACTTGAAATTGGTTCAAAATATTGATTGAGTTCTTTCATATGCATTAATCGACCACCCTTCACACAACAAGACTAAATCCAAAGAGTTTTTTGTCCATTTTTTTTTGAATTTTTTTGTAAAAAAACTCAGTATTCGGTTCTTTATCATCTGCCAATCACAAAGACGAATATGAATTGTTTTCTCCCCCCAATTTAAACTTAACATTGTCCTCAATGTATAACATCATAAGGTAAAATTTACAGACAAATGATAATATGGTCTAGAAAAGAAACACATCCATAGTTCAAAACCCTAATCTACAAAACAAACAAGGAAACTATACAAAAGAAATAAAAACACAAAAGAAAAATCGGGCTTAGGGGATAGATCAATCGGGCTTAAGTTCCCAATTAGAGTTAGTGCCAGTTTTAGTTAGGGCTTGTTTCCTCCAATGAACTTCTTTTTACTTAAGTCTCTTGCATCTCTTGATAATTCCTGCAAAGAATTTAACAATTTAGCATAAAACTCCACATCAAGATTTCTATTATCATCAACAGAATTATTCAAACAAATTTGTAGAGTGTTAGAACAACTTTGTCCTTTACAATCTCATCAATTACATCTACCTCTCAAATTTCTTCCTCCTCACCAAGGTGCTTTGTCATATCACAGACGTTCAATTCATTGGTTATATTTTTAAATGAAAGTTTCATGACTCCATTCCTACAAATAATTAATGCATTTGATGTGGCTAAGAATGGTTGACCTAAAATGACAGGAATTTGTGTAGAGACATGCAAGACTGGCTATTTATCCAAGACAATAAAATCCACTGAGAAATAAAACTTATCAACTTAAATAAGTACATGCTCCACAACTCCACATGGAATTTTCACAAAACGTTCCGCCAACTACAATGTAAAATTGGTGGGTTTTAATGCACCTAATCCTAACTATTCATAGACAGAATATGGAAGCAAATTATCATTGGCTCCAAGATCAAGCAGGGCTTGCTCAATCCTAAAGTTCCATATTATTGATTAAACTGTAGGATTCCTAGGATCTTTGTATTTCAGAGGGGCCTTGTCCTGAATGATAGCACTAGCTTGTTCAGTCAAAAATACTTTTTTATGTACATTGATCCTTCTTTTTACTGTGCAGAGATCTTTTAAAACTTGGCATAGGATGAGACTTGCTTGATTGCATCCAATAGGGAGATGTTAATCTTGACTTGCTTAAATAATTCAAAGATTTCAGCATGATTGTTCAAGGGTTGAGGTTTCTTGACTCTTTGAGGAAAGGGTAAAGGAACAGGACTTGAATTTTCTTTTTCATTTGGCAACTCTGTTTCCTTTTCAATCAATGATTCAAGCTCAATTGGTTCATTTATAGGGATTGAATCAGCTAAGGGCTCTAGAGGTTTGGCCTTAATAGTATTGTCAATCACCTTGCCACTTCTTAGTATGGTAATTGTTTCTACTTGACTCAGAGAAGGTACAAAAAACACAATATTAGCCTACTTTTGTAAATCCCACACTTTTATCTTTATATATGTATACAGGTTTATGTAGCAAGTTATTAGTTTCTTTGAAAAGTTAATATGGAAAAATTCGAGGAAATAGTAGTTAAAACTTAGTTTAGTATGCAAAAATATGAAATCGTTGTAATAGAACTTGTAACAACTAGGTTTGATGTACAAAAGCATGTTGAATAAGCTTGAGTTAGAATTGGAAGGGTTTGGAATGGATTGGAAATGAAAAAGGGAAGTTTTGTAGAAAAACAGATAAAACCTTCCAGAAGGTTAAGGTAAAAGGCTTATCCAGTAGACAAAACCTTCTGGCAGGTCGATGACAAACCTTTCAGAAGGTTAATGAAAATATTTGTCTAGTAGACAAACCTTCTGGAAGGTTAAGAAAACTATTTGTCCAGTAGACAAAACCTTCTAGAAGGTCAATGACAACCTTTCGAAAGGTTAATGAAAAGGTTTTTCGAATAGGCAAACCTTTCGGAAGGTCGATGAACAATTTTCTGGAAGGTTTTCAAACAATTTGAATTTTTAAGTCGCGAACAACCAGCTTTTCTTTCAGTATAAATACTTAAGGACAACTCCTTTAGCCCCATTTCAACACTTCTAACCCTAGAAAACCTTAGAGAGGAAGAAAGGAAGAGAAAAACACAAGATCAAAGGAGATTTTCACTTCAAGAAGATCAAAATCCTAGTTTTTTCAAGAACACCAAGGTAGGAGTTTCTTCCTATTCTCTTATATTGAGGCTAGGGCTTATCTATATGTATTCTTTTGACTTTAAATCATATGTATATGTTATGAAATCATGCTTCCTTGAGATTTTTGCAATCAGTACCATGTTTAAACAAAGTTAGGGTTGAATACCCATGAAATCTCTTTTCTTGGCATAAAACCCTAGTTTTCAAGATATATGAATTTTTCTCTTGATTCTTCCTTTGTTCTTTATTTTGAAACCCTAGTGCTTTGTGTTGAGAAATAAAATGATGTTGTGATGATCTCTTGCTTATTTTCCTAAATTGTTCTCTTGTATTACAAATTGTGAAATTTGGGGATTTATGATTTACTTATGATTTGAGAATTTGGTTGAAATTACATTTCTTGTATGGTTGTTGTGATGGACTTAAATTGCATTCGAGCACTACGGTAGAGTGTTAGAGGTTAGTCTATCCCATTGGGGGTGAGATGGTTTCCTAACACTTGAGCTGACTTGTTATTTGTGAGAGCAACCACTATTGTTCACGTAAGTTCGAGGCTTAGGGATAGTATACCTTTCCTGGGAAGAATTCGTCAATGCTGTGGGAGATGGTATACTCCCTTCCTAAAGTGGTTTGTGTGGTTATGGTGGGTGAACGAGGTAGAGTCGTTATGTAGATTTATGGGAAGCAACCAACATACATGAGAATATGAAATGACACTATTGAACAATTATTGTTGTTATGTGGAATTGGTTTCCTACAAGAGCTTGTGGAGGTATGAGACTCTACAAAGACTTGTGGGAAATGGATTATTATTGGGAGATTCATTTTTTTTACTGTTCATTTAAATTATTGCTATTGCATAAACTTGAGATCCTTGAAATGTCCCAGTTTTTATTTCAAAAATTGATATATGGTATTTGCAAAATGACACCGAACTATTTTATATGTTTTCTAAACCTTGTTCGAGTTTGGGGATAATGTTGCTACAGAGCTTAGTACTCACCCCCTACAACTATATATTTTTCAGATTGTGGTTTTGAGGAAGAGCTCGGAATTGATGAGCAGGCGGCTTGGGAAGCCCAATTGGAGGAAAGCGTGGGTCCCGAGAGGGATATTTAGAGTTGATATCTCCACATTTTAGATTAGGAGATATATTTTGGTACATTAATAGATGTATTTTTTTGTTTAGTCTGTTGCGAGAAAATAGTTGATTCTTTTGGGATGTAATGGTCATGGTTGGCCTATTCTTTTCGGATGATATTGCAAATGTTATATTTGACGAATGCAATGTTCTCTAATGATGAATTTATTTAGTTGCTCTCATGGTGTGAATGTCTTTTAGATTGTAATATCGTCCAAGGTGGGTTTTGGGGCGTTACAACTTTTGACCCTATGGAGGTTTAGTTTGAGATGATAATTTTTCCTTGTCCATTGTGCTCAAAGACTAGGTCAATTTGACTAGATGACTCTTGATATCGTCAATATTCTATGAAGTTTGAGCTATGAAATTATTAAATGCATGGGTAGTCTGAGTATTGAAACTCATTTGACTTTGAATGAATTGGTTCATGGTGTCTTCTAAACTCCTCTTATGTGGGGGTTGATAAGGCTGATATGGCTGTTGAGTCTGGGGTTATGGTAGACCTCGTGGTTGACTTATAGGCTATGTATTTTTTCAACTAAAATTCGGGTAATTCTACAACTCTAGGTTATAGGTTTTAGAGTAAGGATTAGAATATGATTTGTTAAAGTTTGAAATAGCATTGCTTTGTTCCATCAAGACCTCTTTAAAATACTGGAACAGTGGGACATTCAGCTGTGGGATATCCTGACAATGCACCGATTCCACACAATTGATCAGCGGGTGACAAAATAGATACTTCCTCGACTTTCTTCATCTCTAAAACATCAAACTTTCGAGACAAAGTGGCCATTCTGGCCCTTAGGTCATCATCCTTTATTAACATGTATTTTCCTCATTAGGATGAAGATGACTTGGTTTCCACAATATTTGGTGAGGTCGAGTCCCACATTTGGGAACTCTCAGAAATTGTATCAAAAAACTCAAATGCCTCATCGGGACTCTTTCCCATGAATTATCCTTGGGCCATCATTTTAACAAACTGAAGTAGTGCGGATGAGAGGGCATCAAAAAAGAAAACAACTAAGGTCCAACTCTCAAATGCATGATGTGAGTAAGCTTGAAGAAGATCCTTAAATCTCTCCCAATATTGATAAATTTTTTTTCCTTCTTTCATAGAAAAATTCATGAGTTGACGCAAACCTTGACGGGACATTAGTGAGTTTGGGATGCAAGTATTCTCTTAAAAATCGGACATTCTAAACTATCTTTTGTTCCCTTCGATTATTATTTGTCATGCTTAACTCAAAAAAGTCTGATGATGTTTGTGATGATGAAGATGACAAAGATGAACAACTAGATTGATTTACAGACCCTACTGATGACTTAACAAACATAAACTATGCAAATATGGCAAGCAGTATATACACACATAATACAACTAGACAACTTCCCTGTTCGTTTTGAAATCACCATAACTTTGCAGCAACAACGCCAAAAATCTTGATCTAACATGATTTATGCCATATAACCAAGTATAAGTGGTCAAATTTTAGTATTTATCGATTTAAGTCTGAGGTCGAACTCACAGGGAGGTAACTGTTGGTACTCAAAATAGAAAACGGTAAGATTCTCGTGTGTGAGTGTAGTATGCAATGAAATAGCTTGCGATATGAGCTTAGAATTTATCAAATAAACATTTAACTAAAACTTTGAATAACAATGATAAAAATGTACTCTCCAGTTTATGGATCCAACATACATCGTACTGTTTATTTATGAAAATGCCACCTTACAACAATGAACTCCCATTTTACTGAAAAGTTAACCGGTAGGTTTAATGTATAACTGAACCACATCACAACAACTAATTAGGTTAGCTGGAAGGTCTATGTATCATGAAACAATAAAAAAACCCTAGTAAACCCGAAGGTGAACCATTCAAAAGGTTTACTCTAGCTATTCAATGGGTAGTTTGATGACTCAATGAAGACGGAGTTCTGGTTTATGCATTGAATTAAAAGCATTAACTATGACGAGATTTAACCCGTCTATAATCAATTTCCCAACTATTACATAAAGCCCAACTACGTGCATCACTGAATCATGCATGAAGTACGTAATAATTATAAATAGTATGGTATATAAAATTAAGCTTTGCTCGGTGTTTATAACCATGATCATATTATAATAGTAACCATCCATTAATTAAGGGAGGTATAAATGTTAACGCATAAATAAAACATCGAAATTTTCATAACTTAAACAATATTATACATGCATTCATCCTTCACTGAAGAGTATAAACGGACCACTCATGCCTCATTGCTCTAGATGAGCAAAAGGAGTGAGACAATCTCATTACAATCGAAAATAAAATACAACAAAGTCCTTCCTTGAGGAATAGCTGCAACACTACCACTCTTATTACCAGCTAGGGAACAAAAGTGGGAGAGGTTCAATCTTCCAAGTATAAAGGATAAACAAAAATGTAGAAGTAGAGAAAATTCTGGCTAAGAAGTGATTAGGCAGGGCTGACAAAAATTTCTCCTGGAGCCTTTCTTTCTCTCTGTCTTGAACTCTCTCTGACCTCTGGTGAATCTCTCCAAAAAAATGGATGAACTCAAGTATTTGTAGGCACTAGAGAGGTGCTTCTAGGAGGTAGTCACCAAGACTGATCAATCAGGGTTTTTTGTTGCTCAATTGGACCAATGGGAGAAAAGGGAGGGGAAAGGTGGTTGGAGCACTGTTCGGATGCCACCACCACCATCTGGACGGTGGCAACTCTTTGGTTTTCCATGCTTTGTAGCCTCCTTCTTTGACTCTTTGACTTCTTAATTACATTTGCCTCCCTTGCTTCATTCAACCTCTGCACTTTTATCCTTTTAAACTTCCGTAATTACCTTTGAAACCCTGCAAAATAAATAAATTACTCATTAACCATAATACTTTTTAAATCAATCATTTTAATTCATTTAATGCACACTATTAACCCTAAATCCTAATTCAATTCCACACTTTTTAGGGTTAATTAGAACCCCTTTAGTCACCACAAATCCTTACACCCAAGATGATTGATGTTAATTAATATTCAATTAATTCACTCAAACAATCAATCTCATGGTGATCCCTAATGCCGCTATGGATGAATAGATTTCAATCAATTATACGAACAAACACATAATGTGTATGTGTGTGCAAACAAATGCAAGTGTATAAGTAAATAAACAAGATGGACATAAGCAATTTGTTGATGCAAAAAACACTCCTTAGGAAAACTATGGGGAACCACCAAGGGTTCACCAAAACCTAATCCACTACTCAAAGTCAATCTACAAATACTCGAGTCATATACCTCAATAAATACCATGGTTAGATGCTTCTTTCATTCATAAATCTCTCAGCCAAAGGCCCTCCATTGACGTTTTGTATAGCTTCACTTAAAATCCTCAACGCATAGTTCTTTTTGGCCTCGAGCAATTGACTTGATCCAAAATATGTACACTCAAGTGCTGGCAATCAAGTTGTAGTTTTAATCCTATTAGTTCTAAAGTTGAATGCATAGGGACCTTGTGAAACCTGAATTTTTTTTTAACTTTTTCTGAAATAAAAGGGCAAAATGGTAATTTGTTATTATAGCGCGGGTTGAAAAATTGATATTTTTCTAGACCTCGTGTGATGAAACGGACCTCACCGTTGGATTCCCATTGCGAAATCAAGCTGTCCTGTCAATTTTCGTCGAATTCCGAGATAGTCGAGTTTTTCACATTTTTCGAGGCGACGGGTGTCCGGTGACCCCCAAAAACGAAATTTAAAATTTTTTTTTTGAAATTTGGAAAATATTTTAAATAAATTTTATATAAAATATTTTGAGCTTAAACTGGTACGAAATTAAATCGTTTCGGGGCGAAAACGGACCGAGCAAGTGGGGGACACATGGTGCGACTCGGGCCATGTCTTGGAAATTATAAATAGTGTTAAATATTAGATATTTGGAGACAGTACTGGTACTGTGTACCGGTATGGTTTGCCTTCTGGATAGACAATACCGGTACGCTTTCCTTTCTGGGTAGACTGTACCGGTACACTTTGTCCAGTTTTGCCCAATTCACCTATTTTTGATTTCTAACCCATTCCAAAACCTGCCTTTTTCATCCAAAACTTACTTAATAATGTTTTTCACATATAATCTAATATATACAACGTCTAATACAACCCATTCCATACATTTACATGCCAAATGAGATTTAAACAAAAGTTTTACAAAACTTCTTTTTCAAAAGCCACAACCCGGCTTTTCTTCATCGTTGATGCCCCTAATGAGTGCCATCCACCGGAGTGTAGTCTGCACCTGAAATATTTTCCTGCATAGGGTGAGTCATGCATAGTAGAGTATTTCCTATAGAGGCTGCTCCCCAACCTAAGTGCATATGCAATGCTCTCATGCAACATTTCACAAACACAATCGTTTCAATCAAGACTAATCAATCTATGTTGGAAACTAACATGCCGTGCCATGATATGATATGATAACCACTCATGCAACTCAACCCGAGCCCTCATAGGCTCTTTTCCCCCATATAATGCCATGAGTATTAAGACTGGGTTTTCCAACCCCTGCCATTGGTCTCACTCACCCAATGATCATTTTAAGATTTTCCAGGGTCTTTGTAGGGGTGGATGTTTATGGACTCACACCGAGGGTCACCCAACCTACATGGAATTCACGGACTTCCACCGAGGGTTTCGCGTACACCCACACACTTCATGGACTGTACCAAGGGAATGCGTATCCCATCACCAGGCCTTGCACCTGAGGGATCTTCTAGCCCTTCTTGCTAACCCCAACCCTAATCACCATGTAATCCATGAGACTCAGCCAGGTCTTCGACCAAGCTTACTTGAGCCCACTAGTCATCCACCGAGCATAGTGATGACAACAACATGCCCACACACCCATACATGCAATGTTTCTGTGCATATACAATGTAATGCACCATTGCTCTTTCAATGTCTTGTCCACATGTAATGAATGTCATATGAGCAACTATAACATATGTTTTCATAATTTCATGGCCATTCATAACATATGCATATAATAGCCAAATTTCACCTCAATGTTAATATATCAAAAAATATTTATCAACATGTTCATATGAACGTGACTCACCCTTTATAGGAACAATATTTCAGGTGCGGGACAAGCGCCGATGGATAGCTCTCACTTGGGCCCTTGTTGATGAAGAAAGCCGAGTTGTGGCTTTAAATTACATTTTTTTTTGTAAAACAATTGTGTAATTGGTTTTGGGCTTGTAATATTGTATAAAGGATTGTATAATGAACTCATATGAACTACAATTTGTGTAAAAAAAAAGTGTGTTATATGAGTTGAGTGAATGTTGTATGAGTTTGGATGAGTTAAAATTGAGGATTAGATAGAATTGGGAAAGTTCTGTGCCCAAGTACTGGTACCAAAGTGACTAGGTACCTGTACGACGTCCTTGAAATGGGTCAGGTACCGATACCTCGACATACGAGCACCAGTACCTAGATTCCGGAGGGCTTAAGTACCGATACAAAGACTTCAAGTACCGGTACCTCAATGGACAGTGGGCTTAGGTACTGAGACCACGTGAGGTAGGTACCAGTACCTCTTTCAAAATTTTCAAAAAATTTTAATGTAACTTTGTCAAGCCTTTGGGCCTAGAGTCTTCTTATTTAAAGGATGCAATTGGAGTAATACTAAGGAAAAATTGATATATATTAGACCATGGAATGGTCCTGTGATGACGTGGTGCTGAGTTATGAGTCATACATGGGTACTTTCGTAGGTTAATGGGTGATCAATGGGTTGAGAAAAGACCCCCAATTTTTGGCGCATCATAACTATTTTGGGACATACTATGAAAGTAAGACCTTCAATGATGCGCAAATGAACTATTCCACGACATAAAATGAATTGATTGCAATAGTATTTGCTGTGGATAAGCTCAAGTTGTATTTAGTTGGGTCCTCTAATATTGTTTTCACTGACCATGCAATCTTGAAGTACTAGATCACAAAAGGATGCCAAGCCACATCTACTCCGATGGATGCCCTTACTCCAAGAATTTGACCTGATTATCAAAGACAAGAAAAGGGTAGGAAATGTAGTGATAGACCATCTCTTTAGGCTAAACTATGACACAAAAGAGGAACCGTTTTCAATCAAAGAGACCTTCTCTGATGAACAACTTATGGCCATCTTTGAGGTACCTTGGTATGCAGACATTATCAAATTTTTTGGCCACAAGTACCATTCCTTCTTACTACACTATGACTGACAAACAAATTTTTTTAAGAGAGGTGTGTGGCTACTTCTGGGAGGATCCATACCTTTTTAAATACTATAGGACCAAATCATAAGATGTTGTGTACCTAATCATAAAATTGACTAGGTGATCAGTTTTTGTCATTCTGAAGCTTGTGGTGGGCATTTTTCCTCAAAGAAAATTGCTACAAAAATCTTGCATTGTAGATTTTACTGGCCCACCATTTTCAAAGCTATGCATGCCTTTTGTCTAACATGTGATAGATGCCAAAGATTAGGGAGTATTTTTAAAAGAAACATGATGCCCTTGAATCCCATATTGGTGATTGAGATTTTTGATTGTTGGGGAATTGACTTCATGGGACCCTTTATCCCTTCCTTTGGCTATTTATACATCTTGGTCGTTATTGATTTTGTGTCCAAATGGGGTGAAGCAATTCCATGCCAGAATAATAATCACCCACAGTGATTAATTTTTTAAAATAAAATATTTTGTCACAGTTTGAAATTCCTAGATCTAGCATAAGTGATAAGGGTGCTCATTTTTGTAATATCCTTTTGAAAACCTCCCCTTATCACCTACAGACTAGTGGACAAGTCAAATTGAACAATTAGGAGATTAAAATAATTTTAGAAAAAATGGTAAACCCGAACCACAAAGATTTGTCATTACGATTGATTGATGCACTTTGGGCGTATCGCATTACCTTTAAAATAATTTTGGGCACGTCTCCCTATTAGCTAGTTTATGGAAAACCTTATCACTTGCCTGTTGAGTTGGAACACAAAGCTTATTGGGCAATCAAAACCATGAACTTTGATTTGGACAAGACAGATACATCTAGAAAACTTCATATTAGTGAATTGGAGGAATTAAGGAATGAGGCCTATGAGAATGCCAAGATCTCAAAAGCACGAATGAAAGTTTTTCATGACAAAAGCATGGTGCAAAAATCCTTTGTCCCTTCCCAGGAAGTTCTCTTGTACAATTAAAGGCTCCACCTATTTCTTGATAAGTTGAGATCAAGGTGGATCAGACCTTATATTGTAAAACAAGTGTTTGGACATGGAGTAGTGGAGATCAAGAATCCTTCAAATGGTAATATTTTAAAGTCAATGGACAACATCTTAAACAATATTATGAAGGGTTTGTCAAACATATGGAATCCATTGATCTAATGGATCCACAATATCTAGGATAAATTTGTTCATTTGCATATGTTGTACATAGTGTCTATCTTGGACTAATATCGTGTATTTTGTTTGTAGATCTTTAGCCAATGTGTGGGTGTTCACTACCTTTACACCTAAAAATCCTATTTCGTTAATTGGTACAATCAAAACATTGCGGACAATGTTGAGTCTAGGTTTAAATTTCTTGTGTGTAAAATTTTTTTGAAAACTTCAAGGGATTATTTTTATCTATGACTGGTAGACATTAAAGAACTGAATAGAGTGTTGTAAATTTTGATTAATCATGGAGGTCAAATTTTTTTGGTTTAGTTTAGATGTTGTAAATTTTGATTAATCATGGAGGTCAAATGTGCACTCTTTAATGATGACAAAAGTAAGGATGGTAAGAAAAAATGAAATTCAAGAAGAACAATCCAAACCATTGCGTGGAAGGAGCACATTTGCTAAGCATCGCTGAGGCAAACAACTTGGTGCATGCAATTGATGTGGTTGAATCTTTCACATCAGATCAGTGTTCTCAACCAATTTTAGATCGCGTTCTTGATCATTTTGACTGGATAATGTATGGGCAGAGTAATGATTTTCTAAGACATCAACTTATTCTAGAATAGTACATACATGATATGTGTGGTGACAAGTTGGTCGATTCACTGATTCTTCTAACAAAATGGAATTAGGGCAAGAATCGAATTAAAAATTCTATTTGCCATGTTGAGTGTAGGTAAGGGATATTAATATATTTTTAGCAAAATCGTTTGGACTTGTGGGTCCAGTCGATCTGTCTTGAGGGAATGAAGGTGTAAACCCCACACTTTTATCTTTATACATGTATGTAGGTTTATATAGCAAGTTATTATTTCTTTTGAAATGATAATATGGAAAAAATTTGAGGAAATAGTAGTTAAAAGTTATTTTAGCTTCCAAATATATGAATTGTTGTAATAGAACTTGTACCAACTTGGTTTAATGTACAAAAGTATGTTGTATAAGTTTAGATTGGAATTGGAAAGGTTTGGAATGGATTGGAAATGAAAAAAAGGAGGTTTTGTAGAAAAACAGACAAAACCTTCCGGAAGATTAAGATAAAAGATTTAACCAGTAGGCAAAACCTTCCGAAAGGTCTCTAGAAAAGTTGGCCTAATAGGAAAACCTTCCGGAAGGTCGATGACAAACCTTCTAGAAGGTTGATGAAAATGTTTGTCCAGATGACAAACCTTTCGGATGATTGTTCAGTAGACAAAACCTTCTGGAAGGTCGATGACAACCTTCCGGAAGGTTAATGAAAATGGTTGGTCAAATAGGCAAACCTTCCGGAAGGTCTTCAAAAAATCTGAAAATTTTAAGTCGCAAATAACCGGTTTTTCTTTCACTATAAATACTTAAGGACAACCCCTTTAGCCCCATTTCAACACTCAAAACCCTAGGAGACCTTAGAGAGGAGTAAAGGAAGAGAAAAACACAAGATCAAAGGGGATTTCAACTTCAAGAAGATCAATACCTAGTCTTTTCAAGAACATCAAGGTAGGGGATTTTGTTCTATTAAATCATCTTTCAATGGTCTTTTGCAATTATTAGCGGGTTTTAAACAAAGTTAGAGTTGAATACCCATAAAATCTCATTTTCTTGATATAAACCCTAGTTTTCAAAAGAGATGGACTTTCTTCTTGATTCTTCCTTTTGTTCTTGATTTTGAAACTTTAGTGCCTGGTGTCGAGTAATAAAATGATGTTGTGATGATCTCTTGCTTATTTTCTTAACTAGTTCTCTTGTATTACAAATTGTGAAATTATGAAATTGTTTGTTATTTGAGGAAATTATGGAAATTGTATCTCTTGTATAGTTGTTTTGATGGACTTGAATTGCATTCGAGCACTGCCGTAGACTGTTAAAGGTTATTCTATCCCAGTGGGGGTGAGATGGTTTCCTAACACTTGTAGTGGTTTGTTGTTTGTGAGAGCAACCACTATTGTTCACGTAAGTTTGAGGTTGAGGGTGGGTATACCTTTCTTGAAAAGGATTTGTCAATGCCGTAGGAGACGGTATACGCCCTTCCTAAAATAGTTTGTGTGGTGATGGTTGGGTGAACGAGATAGAGTCGTTGTGTAGATTCATGGGAAGCAACCAACATACATGAGAACATATTTGTTGTGTGGAATTGGTTTCCTACAAGAGCTTGTGGAGGTATGAGACTCTACCAAAACTTGTGGGAAATGACTTACGGTTAGAAATGATTTATTGTTTGGAAATTCCTTTTACTGTTCATTTAAATTATTACTACTGTGTAAACTTGAGATCTATTGAAATGTTCCTATTTTCTTTCAAAAAATTAAGATATGATATTTGTAAAATGAGACCAGCTTGTTTTTCAATGCTTTCTAAACCTTGTATGAGTTTTGGAGAATGTTGCTACAGAGCTTTGTGCTCACCCCCTACAAACAACATATTTTTCAGATTATGTGCTAGAGGAGGAGCTAGGAGTAGATGAACAAGCACATTGGGAAGCTCCTATAAAAGGGAACGTGGATCCTGAAGTGGACGTCTAGAGTTATATTCTCTTTTGTTCTAGACTAGGGAATTTATTTTGAGACTATGTAAAGTCAATCCTTTTGAAATTCTGCTGCAAGTTAAATTTGATTCTTTTGGGATGTAATTGTCATAACATGACATATTCTTTTGGATATAACGGCCATGGTTGGCCTATTCTTTTGGGATAATATTGTAAATGTTATATTGGATGAATGAAATTTCTTTAAATGATGAAATTATTTAGTTCCTCTCATGCGGTGAATGATTTTTAGTTTGTAATGCCGTCCAGGGTGGGTTTTGGGGCGTTACAAAAGGTCAATGGTTTGAATCCCTTGATGTAAATATGTACTAAAAAAATAGGTTTTTCACAATTTTCGGTAATCAATACACATGCGCCAAACCATGACAATATGAGTTGGGACTAACTTATTCTCCTCATTTTTGACTACCGTGACACCAAATTTCTTAGTTATGACTTGGGTAGGGGTTACCCACTTATTGTCAGAGATGGGGTAAATGATACCTGTATCTAGCAACTTTAGCACTTTAGCCCTTACAACCTCTTTGAAATGAGGATTTAACCATCGAAACGGCTGATGAGAGGGTTTAGAGTCCTCCTCCAAGTTTATACAATGCGAACAAACAAGATGACTTATAACCTTAATGTCAACTATGGTCCATCCAATTGCAATTGCATTTTGAAGCCTTTTTATTAGGACTTTTATCAATTTTGAATCTCGTGTCTTAGATAACTCAAAAGAGCTCACCACTGGATAAGTTTCTTCCTCCCCCAAAAAGATATATTTCAAGTCATTCGGGAGAGGTTTTAACTCAGGTTTTGATGTTGTGACACTAGATGAAACAGGTTTTGTATCACTTAGTGACAACTCCTCAAACTTTGGGACCCATGTCCCCATAGAAGAAATATTTATAATTTAATCAAAATATTTTATTGCCTTACTATCTAATACTGAATCGAACTCCAACAATAATTGATCAAACACATTTTACTCTAACTCATAATTAAAAAATTCTCCAGTTAATGACTCGATGCAATTAATTTCATGCATGCCTTTTTCTTCCCCTAGATGTTTATCTATGTTAAAAATGTTTAGTTCTAAAGTCATATTACCAAATGATAGCTTCATTACCCCATTCATGCAATTAACTAGAGCATTAGAAGTACCAAGTAATGGTCGACCTAGAATGACTGAAATTTGAGTGCTAGTGTGCATGACAAGTTGGGTATCTAACACAATAAAATTAGCAAGGAAATAAAATTCATCAACTTATACAAGAACATCCTCAACTATTCCCCTTGGAACTTTCATGGAGGAGGCTACATGGGAGCCAGAGTGGGAGATGCGGGACAAATATCCTTATTTGTTTCCTACTTGAGGTAAGTTTTGAGGACAAAAATTTCTTTTAGGAGGGTAGATTGTAAACCCTCATGTGTTTATAATTATAAAATAATAAGTTGTATGTGTTGAATGTATAAATCATAAGCTAGAAAGAATAATTAGGTTCTGAAGTGGTAATTGAACTATAACTTGTTAGTTTGAGATTGGATTAGTCTGAAATTTTTATAGTAGACAGTATGTTCCAAAAGACACAAAAGTGTTTTTTCACAAGGAGTTCATGAATCAACTTCTAAGTAGGTCAAAACTGGACTAGGGGTTGAATTAGGAGACTAGATGCACTTTCGAATGCCAATCTACACTCGAATGCCACTTGGTTATAGTACCTTGGTTTCTAACCAAATATTAAGATAATGGGAGTAAGTCCGTTCGAACTCAAACCACGTTCGAAGTGACATTCGAATGCCAAATCCATGTTTGAACGTGACGACGGTTACAACAAAGATCAGACTTGCGTAAATTGATCAGTTTCTAACCCTATAAATGCTTAAGGATGCTTCCTAGCCATAATTTTCCAGTTTTAAACCCTAGAAAATCCTAGAGAGTGAGGGAGAAGGAGAAAGGACAAGAATTCAAAGGCGTTTACACGGATGGGAAGGATCACAGTGTAGGAATTTCACTTTTAAACGTTGGATTAAGGTAAGGGTTCTTCCTAAACTTGTTTATTGATGTTAGGGCGATTATATATATTTGGTTTTAACTCTAAATCATAGATGTATGTTAGATAATCATCATATCCTTGTTTTCTTGAAAATTATGGAATGTTTTGGATAACTACATGTTTTGTGTTCAAGGAATTTCATCACTCGTTACTAAAACCTTAGTTTTCAAGAGATACCAAATTTCCACATGTGATAATCTTGTTTTTGATTCCAAAGCTCTAGTAGTTGGTTTGACAATGAAATTATATTCGTGAGAATCTCTTACATATTTTCTTAAAATTATTCTTTTGGATGGTACTTGTGAAAGTATGGTTCTTGAACTACTCGTTCTTTGGTGAATTGGTGTGGAATATGTGTATCTCTTGTATGTGTGGTTTGATGAACATGAAAGATCATTGACCGGTTATCGTAAAGTGGGTAGGTGCGTTTCTTACCCTGAGTGGGTTTGAAGGTTCCATACCACTCATAGTAGGGTTGGTGTCTTGCGAGGATTAAACCATATTTGCTCATAGGTATCAAAGCTAAGAGTTAGTATACTATTCCTATGTTGGATTTGTCACTGGCGATGTGTTGGTATATGCCCTTCCTGAAGTTGTGTATCCTTGCGAGGATTAGGGTGTGTGAGTGTGGGTTAGGATATTCTCAATGTATGTTTTCATGCTAGTTCTTACTATGTACCAGAGATATAAGTCAGAAGTGATATATTGTTTAAGGTAGATTTTACTCTATATTTACTCTATTTTTCCTTGTGTTACCTTGAGATCTTGTAACTTTCATTTTTTACTTCAAAGCCTATATATATTTTTTGTAAATGGAGACCAATTTGTTTTATAAATTTTGAAACCTTGTTGGGTTTGGGAAGATGTTGCTATGGATCTTAGTGCCCACCCGCAACTATTATCACTTTATAGATTACGGTCTAGAAGAAGAACTTAGACCGGATGAGCAGGTAGATTTGGAGGCCCAGAATGATGGGGATGTGGGTCCCAAAGTGGATATTTAAGATTATGTTCTTTATTGCTTAGTTTGAAAGGTTGTCTTTGAGACAATGTTTAAGAGGCTTTTTTTGTTGATTCCATTGTGAGATTTGTATTTTGTTTTTGAGATATAATAGGAGCTGTTTGGATTATTTGAGATTTGGTTGTGATTTTGATTTACTACGCATCTTGGTTCTGGATTATGAATTAGTTATTATGGATAATGTTTGAAATTTTCAATTATTTAAGGATATTATTAGTTGTTTTCGTGGTTTGGATGTATATAGATAGTAACACCTTCTAGGGTTGATTTGGAGATGTTACATATAAATCTAATTGCATGATTCATTAGTCAAAGTCTTTTTCATCCTAGTGTGCTTAGATAGTGTTTAACTTTGAAAAATTCAAAAACCAAGTACACGCATGCCATTCATTTTTACACTTAGGAGTTTGATTAGTTTAAATTATTAATGATCTTAAAGGACTCTAAGTGTTGGTGATAGGTGAACACATGATGAAAGGTTAGTAAAACCCCGATACCTTAAAAGATGCCGAAGGCTAATTGTGATTAAAGAGCTCAATGTGGCCAAATCTAAAAAAAATAAAGGTGAGGCATAAATAAATGCTTATATGTAAAGCTTATAGAGCTCATGTTAACCATGATAAAAAACATACATTTAAAGTATGGAATTCACAATCGTGTTGATTGAAGCCATAGAGTAGAAGGGATAAAATAAAAGGGGAGTTGTCAAAAAGATGAACATTTAGGACACTCACTAACCGGTCATATTTTCACTTATATAATGCATTAGAATTTTGTGATGATCTTATTAATGATTTAAATTTTATCAGAATTATTTTTGTGTTGGAGGTTGGTTTCACACACTATGCACTTGAATTTGTCAAAGTTGAACAAAATCTAATCACGTGTATATGCAATTGAACCAAGTGAGGAAACATTGAGTTATATATTCTTAAATATGCTTTAGAGTCATATAGTTTTTTGATGAATTTTGGATGGAGCTATTGAAATACAAATTTTTGTAATTTTCATAATTATTATAATTTTGAGCATTTATTATTTAAATTTGAAAATTGCATTTAATTTTAATCCGAATTCATCCATGTATTGCATTGAACAACACTTAATTTTTATTTACCTCATGCATGCATGTTAGGACTCATTGGAGTCAGTTGGAAGTGGGCTGGACAACATACAGCTGAAAGGCTCTGCTTCACGCCTCACTCAAGCGACTAAGAAACCTCGGTCGAGCAGTCTGCCTATGCTCTAGGCTATGAAAGAAGGAGTCCGAGTCATCCTGAATTGGAAAAAGGGACCATTTTCAACCATTTGAGCTATGACTTTTAGAGACTTAGTATAGGCCATATGTGAGCTTGAGAGTGTTGTACATTCATTCATGACTTGTACTAAAGTACTCTATTTTTGTTGAATTTTATCTTTTGTTGACTTTTATTTGTTTAGCTCTAATTTTTTGTTGTTGTGATGTACTCTTGGTCTTGCTTATTGATGCTTAATCATATTTTGACTTTGATTTATATGCCTTGTTTGTCCCTTACTTAGTTTACCTGTATGATTTCACTAGTTGTTATGCATTCATAAATTCTTGCTATACTAGGATTCTATGTCATGATTGTTATAAGTGGTCACTGAATTGACATTTGTAGTAAATAAGATAAGAATATGTTGGGTAACTAGATTCTGGACCTTGCTTGTCATGGGGCATCATTCGATTGACATTTGAAACAAAAGGGGAGAATATTTTAGGTATGTATGAGAGGAATCAAGGAGATTTACTCTTGATTAGGCTAGATATGTTGTATGTGAACATAGGAAGGGCGAATTTATTCAAATACTTAGGAGGAATAAATTTTGCAAACTTGGCATGAATTCACATATATATTTTTGTTTATTTTTCACTTGTTATTTTACTTGTGAACACCAACTAAGGGGGAGAACTTGATGTATTTCATATTGATAAATCAATAGGTTCTCAAGCATATCGGGAAAGTTAGTTTCTAACATGTTACATATTTGCACTTTCATGACGTATACATACTTATGTCCTATGCTTATCTTGGTGCTTTACAAACTTATGATTATGTTGTGTATTTCTCTAACATATAATGCTTTTCATGAGGTTTTGGTTTGAGTGGTGATGTGTAGGACTACTGATTCGCACTTTTTCGTGATTAGAATAATATCATACACCAAAGTATAAGTGGTCCAATTGTAGTTTTCTCGGTTTTAAGTCCAAGTATCGATTCCACAAAGAGTGTGTGTAATTAGGAAATAAAATAAAAATTGTAAACTTGTTTATCTTAGATATGACAGCATGTGATAGCTTGTGATGTGAGCTTAGATTGATAACTAGTTTAATTAAAAGGTTATGTTGTAGATAGTTTTAGACAATAATAAAAAATATCTTCAGTTCAAGGATCTCATATGCATTATATTAGTTAAATACTGGAAATGCTACCTTACAGCAATCAACTTCCATGTTACTGGCAAGTCAACTGGTAGGTTTGATGTATCTAAACCATTACACAACTTCTTCTTAGGTTAGCCGGTGGTATCCATTACAATTGATTAATCTAAGCAAACCAGAAGGATAAGCCATTCATGAGGAATACTTGAATTATTCATTTGTCTTCATAATAGTAGATGCATACATAATAAACCATAACACAGCCACTTCTTAGGTTAACTGGTGGTATTAGTCATAACACATAACTTCTTAGGTTAGCTTGTTATAGATGTGTCAATTCATGAGGAATTGAATTATTCATTTGACTCTATCTGTGATACATATACCAATTAAACATCCTCAGCGTTCCGGTGGAGGATAAACCATACCGATAAGAATGCTGTGGTTGTTAGACTGACAATATTATCATTTATACTAGTTAAACGATTTAAGTAATCTAGAAGGACAAGCCATTCATGAGGATCATTTAGGTCATTAGTCTAATAGTTATATATATATATATATATAGTAATTAAATAACCCTGATAATCCAAAAGGAAAACCCATTCATGAGGATCATTTAGATTTTGTACCATGCATCAGTTAACATTCTCAGCGTTCCGATGGAGGATAAACTGTACCGATGAGAATGCCATGGTTATTTAACTGGTAGGTTAATGATGCACTGATGACATAATTTTAGGCACAACATCGAAATCATGTACATCACTATATTATGCATGAAACATATAATACATAGATATATAAATATATAAAATATCAGCACCTCCAGAATTTAACCAGTATTATACATATGTTCACCTCTCACTGGAGGATAAAGTAACTACTCACACCCCATTGCTATAGACAAGCAAGGAGTGCAAACAGTTTTCATTACAACTGAAATTAAAATATAAACTCTCAAACGTCTTTCACAAGGAACAACTGAAACACAATCACCTTTATTATCAGTTATGACAAAAAGGTGACGGAAGTTCAACAATTAAAATAGAAAGATATAACAGAAATGTAAAAATACAGAGTTTGGACTGAAGTGTATGATGGACAGATCGAGTTGCAAATTTTTCTTTTCTCTTTTCCCTTTCTTTTTTTCTCTCTTGGATTTCTCTCTAAACTCCCCTTGGATCCGGCCTCCTTTAGAAATGAAGACGAAGCCCCTTTATATAGGCATCAGGCAAGCAGGAGGTGGAAGATCATCATCAGCCGCCTTTGGACCACCGTCTAGACGCCATCATCACAGTCCGGACGGTGGCATCGTGCTGGATTTTCCCACTTGCATATATGCTAACTCTCCTTTTGTTGAAATTACACTTTAGCCTTTGTTGTTTCAAGCTTTTATACATTGCTCCTTGCATTCTCTGGTAATTCAGTATCAAACCATGAAAATTTTAAACGTAACACACATAAAACCCTAATTGACTCTAATTAATAGTTTTTGGTTATTTTATATTACTAATTTGACTTATTTAACTACTCTGATTTATATATTAAGTAAGGTTAATCACACTTCCCAACTTAAACTTTACTAGTCCCTAGTAAAATAGAAAAATTATTATAATACAAACAAAGATAAAAATCATTTTCGTAGATTTTTCATAATTGCATTTAGTAGATACAACAAGCCTTTAAACCCCTAGGTGATTCCTAGAGGACGAGTTTTATCTCGTGAAGGTTTCCAGTGAAGCTACCTACTGTAAACCTCCACACTCTTATCTTTATATAGTAAGTAATTATTTTTGAAATGCAAATATAGGTGATGAGGTATGCATGAACCCTATAGATTTCAATAGTATGAATAAATACTAGGGAGACAAATTAATGGTGAAATTTAATTTTTGGAGGTGTTTAAGGTTGATAAGGGTAACTAAGTAAAAATATAAATTTTTTAGGTCAAAATAATATTATCATTGAACCTGGGAGATCTGAAAAAATTTGGAATAGCCTTTAAGCACATATAGCGGTTCGAAAGAATAAAATAGTCGTGTTTCGAGTTTAAATTTATTTTAGTTTTGAGATAACTCATAAAAATAAATATTTTTAGTTAAAATAACATTAAAATGAATCCAGAACGTCGAAAAATCTTAGGGTAATCATATGGAACAAATTGGAGATTCTTAGTGGTAAAACTGTAATTTTAGAGAAAACCAAATCAGCTGTGAACAGTAAAAATCGGGCTGCTGTGTTTAAAAA
>CAUOFW020005116.1:0-28453 GCA_963454935.2 Ilex paraguariensis | reverse complement strand
TTCATAGTAAAATTTCGATACTTATAATCTATTAACTATCACTGACATTAATTTACTAAAATATGGAAAATTACTGATAAAAGTTAAAATAAAATTTGAATTTACGATTTGCCCCAAGCTAACGGCATATTAATGAGCTATCCGTGCTGATTAATAAAGTTGAACTTGATCCACAAGTATTGATTTTGAAACCACTAAATTAGCTTCTACATCACTGTTTCCGATAAACTTGTTCTTGATTTTAGTTTCACCCATGAGTCACTTTCACATCTTTCTATTCAGCGCTCTCAAATTAGTAAATGTGGTTCAATACTCGTGAAAAATCAGGTTTGAAATAATTCATATTACGAAACCAATATCCCATCACCTTTTTGATTTATATAAAGTTGAGGCTTCTGAGTGACATTTCAGTAACAAGTAACACTGTTCCTGGTTACTTTGCTGTCTTTATCCATGACTTTGCCATCTGATAATTGATTGAGGGTCTTAAAATGACACCCACAAGATGGACTTTAGCAACCTAGTGATACTAAGTTGTTACTGTTGGAGGATTCCCCTTGTTCTCTCAGTAGATTCTGTAATGTTACATTTACTTTATGTATAAATTGTGTCATATCAAAATTTACTTAGTTCATATGTAATCAACGTTTAACTGTATACAATTGAGTTCAGTGTAGGTTGAAATTATGAATTAGCCTCGGTAATGTTGGACCAAACGTAACCTAAGAGGTGAGTGAATTAGGTTGTATGAGTCAATGACTAATTTTTGCTTTTTTTAAGTCTCCCAAATGATGCAATGTAAATAATTGTATGATCAACAAGATAAAAAAAAAAAATATGATGCAAGTGAGTAGTATGAAAGAAGAAGAATAAATACAATTTAAAGAGGTTTGATCATAACACAATTTTATCCAATCTCTTCCTTAGAGCTCGTCTTTCACTATCTCAACCTTCTTTAATCGGGTGAAAATCAAACCTCTTACAACCTTTGCCTTCTTCATTTGGTGAAGGCACACTCTCACAATCTCAAGTTTTTCAAATCAAGAATTTTTTTCTGTGCTTACAATAAAGAGCCCCTCTCTCAAATAATACAACGAGAGAGAAAATCACAATAGATTTTTTAGGCAAAATAATCACCACAAGGAGCTTTCTTCAATATCACATTTTGAATGCCCAAGTCCTCTTCTTCAAGCCTTATTAACCAGTCGACCGGACCCCCTCCACCAGTTGCCCGGTACAACTTTCTGCTTTCATCAACAACTTTCCAGGCCTTTGTCGGACTATATATGTTTTTCCTAATTGACTGCATCTGTGCAGTGAATTCCACTTGCAGCCAACTTTGGCCATGAAAATATTTGACTTGGAAACATCCTATTGCAGACAAACTTGTGGCCATCGAAGTATACTTTCCAAAGCGCAATCCCATGCTAAGAACTCTCTTGCGCCATCAATCATCCCTTTTAGCAAATCATCTATTGTAAATTTAAATCGTCTCATTTGGTTCTTTGCACCAGGTGTAACACATTACTTATTGATTCTTTCATATCAAATATGTGTTACACTTCACAACTAAATTAAAACAAAGATGATTATATATATATATATATATATATATATATATATATATATATATATATATATATATATTATCATAAAAATTTCCTTAACCAAGCATACAGTCAAAAATTAATATATTTTATTAACATAGTGGGTATATCATCATTATTGACAGGAATTCTCAAGAAAAGAATAGGATTAGTTGTTGACATTAATGTCATTCACTACACATGAGAAAGAAATTTGAAGGTCATGAAGGGTACTCATTCTGGATATTGAATCCACAAAGAGTTCATTACTTCGCCTTTTGAATCGTTTAACAAGAGAGTGATGCTATTGAGACCCGAAAAAATAATCTAATTTACTGACATAATAATGTGATAGTGACATGATCCAATAACGTTGTTGTGAATGACATAACAAAAAAGACCAAAAAAAAATCTTGGATCTTATAATGGGGCTGAAGAAAGGCTGATTCCAAAATCTATATTGGGCCAACATAGTCAAGCTTAATGCTCCGTTTGATATGATAAAAAAAATTAAAGAATGAAAAGTTGGAAGGATAGAAAGTTGGAGGAATAAATAAAACATCATGTTTGGTAAAGAAGGAAAATATGAAAGATGGAAAAGTAGATGGATTAACTTTCTTTCCAACTCACCAAAATCAATCCCTCTAAAATCGGAAGAAAAGTGGATAAAAAGTTAATTATTTGTGTTGATATGTATCTTATTTCTTTATATATTAAGTATAATGATAAAATATATATATATTAAAAAATTTAAAAATAAAAAATAAAAAATTTAAATAAAAAAAAAAAATTTTCATCTTAACTAAGGGTTAAAATTTTTGACTCAACACGATGATATGACTCAATTTGACCTGAACTTGAAAATAACCTAACACGCGAACAAGAAAATATAAAAAACTCATAATTTTATAACTCAACATGAATCTAACACGGTACGACTCGATTGTCATCCATAATCTTAATCAGCACAAAAAATTTTAAAAAAAAAATTAGTTATTTTTATTTTTCATCCATCCAACCAAACACAAAAGAAAGAAAGTGTATCATTGCTATTTTCTATTCTTTAAGGATAGAAAATGTATTTCTCGTACTTTCTATCCTTCTTATTTTTTATTATTTCTACTAAACGGAGCATAAATGCCTTCATTGGCCCGATCTAATAGATAAACTAAATTTTAGGGCCCACTCTTAGGGTTGTAAAACTTTTTTTTCCTTAAAAAATGGTTAGGATTGAATATAATTTCATCCTTAAAGAATGTGATAGTTGCCAATGTTGTCCTTGGGTTATCAGTTTTTATAATCACATCTTCAATGTTTAGAATTAATGTTAAGTGGTCCAATTTTTTTTTATTTTTTATTTTTCTTTGTTTTTGCCACTCTGATGTGATGCCAGAAAGAGGAGTAGTTTACATGTGTAAGATAAGTTTGTAATTTTTAATTAAAACATTATAATTTTAAATTTATTTTTTAAAATACCATTCTATATAAATGTGTTTTAGAATTGCTCAAAGAGAATTGATTCCAAAAACTAAATAAAAGAGATTTTTTCTTTTCTGTTTTTTGGTTGAACAAGAGGGAGAGTAAAAAGGACAGAAATACAAGAGGGGTAGAAGAGAGAGTGTACAAAACTACACAAAACAAAAGGGACAAGACAGAGAGTGATGGGGCCGGTGCAGCCAAAGCGCATGCGTGACTAACCCCGGTTCAGGTGGTGTTTCCCTGGGCCCCACAGCACGCCACACGTCGTTTCACTATCACATTTTCATCACATAAAGACAAACTCTGCCGGTACTTGAGCGACACTCCCTAAAACCACCATTAGAGTTTGGATTTAAACTCCTGATCAAAAAAAAAAAAAAAGTTTGGATTTAATAATAATAATAATAATAATAAATTTATTTTTTTAGTATTATATCTCTTTATATTGTTTGATTTTATCGTGGCAACCGATTGAATTATAATATTATTTTAATTTATTATTTTTAGGATGAATGATTATAAATAACTCAAATTTAAATTAAGCAATGAGAATTATTTTTTTAGCATAATATCAAAAAAGTTGTTATACGGTACCATAATCATATTCCCGAGTTTAGCGTTGTAAGGGTTGCATAATAAAAAGATAACAAGCAGTAGACTTTGTGTGGTGCACAAAATTTATATTCTTATTCTATTTTATTATATTTATCTATTCCAATTAAATATAAATTATCGCTCATATATATATGAGAATTTTTTGATTGAATCATGGAAGTTGATGAAGTTATTAACATATAGATAATGAAAAGTTACAAACTTACACTATGTTTGAGAAATTAAATTTGTGGTTAAGAAGTTCGTATTTTGGGTTGACTTATAGTTGAGCTTTCAGACTATGGTATCGAAAAAAAAAGAATTCAATACTATGCTTATAATTTACAACTTTTGTGAATAAGAGAATATATATTAATGAAAACATATTTTATAAGAGTAATATTATTGGGACTTAAATTATAGATTTAATTTGCTGATTAATGATAATGACAAAATTTTATTAAAAAAATTAAATAATTATAATTATAATAATTAAATTAGTTTTTTTAAGTCTCAAGAACATTTCGCACTTTAAAATAAGCAGGGAGGGAATTATTTGAAAAGATAAAAGGAAATATGAGAGGTGAAAGCTGAAAAAAAATAGAGAAAGAGGTCACTCCTGTTCAAAATGACCAATGTCAGTTTTTTCGTTTAAGGTCAAGCTTTGCCAATAATGTTAGGTTTCAAGGATGTTCTTTCTTAAATAGAACCTTAGTCTAATGATAAATTAGGGCTATTAAGAAATATATACAAGAGTTCAAATCCCAAGGATTTAATTATAATCAACATTGCTTAATGGTATATAATTGTCAAACTAACATAAAGATTTCAGAATATATAAATGACGGAGGGTAGGCCTTAGCATATTGTTAAGGTGTCGTGAACTAAGTGTCGAATGTTTGAATTGTAAAAATAACATCTCCGCATACTAAAGTGAGATTATGTACATTTGATCCTACTTAGATTCTGTAGTAATGAAAAACTCGTGCAATATATAAGCATTCAAAGATAAAGCTTCAGATGTATGTGAAGGCTTAGATCCTATTTGGTTTACATATCAGAAATAGTTTTTTATTTTTGAAAATAATTTTTGAGAGAAAAATTATTTGATCATTTTTTTTTATTTTAGTTTTTTGAAAATTGAGAATAAAAACGAGATAGATTTAGAGAATAAGTTAGTGTCTTTTTATGTGTTTTTAAAAAAAAACCTTTCTAAAATTTAGAAAGTACTACCACTACCATACTATCACCATCACCACACCCACCACTGCCACCATTAAACTTTCATCACCAATACCACCACACTCTCACCACCACAACGATGTCCATCACACCATTACATTTCTATTTTTATTGTTTTTGGGTTATTGTTTAAATAAGTTTTACTATTTTTTATTCCGTAGAACTGTTTTTAGAATTATATAACTAAACAAATTATGCGACACAAAAGATAATTTTCAAAAACTCTTATCAAAAATAATTTTGAAATTTTTTTTTTTTTTGAGATACAAACCCAACAAAAACTTAAATTTCCATACCCTAAGCATGTGTGACCGAGTCTGAGCTTTTACATGATTTTATGATATAAATAGGGGATAAATATCATATTTCTTTGCATTTTTTGCTAGGTCTTCACGTTGGAGAAGGAAGAGAGGGAAAAAGAGATAAATCCAACCTTCTCCCTACGATCTACGCCTCGTCGTCACTCGAATCAACCCGAGCCAAGAACAAAAGTCGGTCTCGTCATCGTGGCTACGCTACCATATCAAAAAAGAGGGATTTTACCAAAGTTTCAAAAACGAAATTTTAGGAAAAGTGAAGATTTGAGCTTGATTTGGTTCTTGAATGTTCTATAACTTGTTTTACGCTTCAAGAAATAGAGTTTTCATCCTAATTAGATTTATTTTCAACCTAGGGTTGTGATATGGAATGAGTAGGTTAATAGAAATATCTATCACTTGCCCATTGTTGTTAAATTGATAAAATAGGTATTGGAATGAGATAAAATCAATTCTAGCTTGATTTGGTATTTAAAAATTAATAGTTTGTAATTTCATGGAAGATTATGATATGTGGTTATTAGAATTGGGTAGAATAAATTCCATCTTAAATTGGTTATATAGAAATTACTTAATATGATTTCTTGAATTATGTGATAAAATTGAACATTTTATGTGATCACATGATTTGGTACCTTGAAAGTGTTTGATTAAATGTCTATGTGAAATTAAGTGTGTTAATTATATTGATTATGTGGAAACATGCTTGAAAAATTGTTGTTGGATGATAATGTTGATATATGCTTAATAATGCATTAACATTGTGATGATTATGAAAATTATATACTTTGGATATAATTAGTCATGTAATATGTTGAAATAAATTATATGACATTCACTGCATATGAGACATGATATTGGTATCGCAATTGTACATTATATTATATATGCACGGAGGCATCACATTTAAGGGCATTATGCATGAGTGTGAGTGTGTGTGCATAGTTTGATCAAACACCATTCTTGGTAGATGACATGTGGGCTCGAGATAGTTAGACTGAGGTTCGACTGAGTCTCATGGTTTGCATTGAAAATAGGGTTGAAATTTGCAAAAAAGGCTAGACGATCCCTTGAGTGTAAGACCCGATAATTAGGATACGAACTACCTTGGTTTAGTCCATAAAACGTGTTGATGTATACGGAACCGTTGGTAGAAGTCCATAAATTCCGTGTCAATTTGGGTGACCGTCCGTGGAAGTCCAGAAATACTTACCCTAAATTTATAAATGTCATTTGATGTGCAACATAAATGACAGATTCATACACATTGACATTGCATGTGTTATGAGAGTCAACAAGGGCTCGGGTGGAGTTGCATGAGTGGGTCTCATCTTATTTCATGGTATGACATTGTGATTCTTATCATGGAGATGCATATTTTTGATTGAGATGGTTGCTTCTTGTTGAATGTCGCATGTGAACATTTTCATATGCACCTAGGTTGAGGAGTAGCTTTTTTAAGAGATATTCTATTGAGCGTAACTCACCTTTTATGAAAAAATATTTCAGGTGCGGGGTTTACGCTGGTGAATAACTCACATTTGGAGCCTCAAGGATGAAAAAAGCCGATACGTGCTTATCCCATGATTTTGCAAGACTTTTGGAAAAAAATTAATTTTGGCATTTAATTATATGAATGGGATTGTAATAGAACTCTTATGTACCATATATTGTATGGAAAACTTGATTATTCATGTATTGGATGGCTTTTGGAGTGGATTGGAATAAATTGAAAATCGAAAACAAGAGAACCAGACAATTTTGGACACACCTACCGATAGGTTTTTGTGCAAACCTATTGGTAGACGTGGTCCAGTAGGCAAAACCTACCGGTAGAACATCAGTTGTTTTGCGGTAGGAAAATTTCAATAGCTTTTTTCTATTGGTAGGTTTATACCTATCGGTTTTCACAGATTTTTGTAAAATAGGAATTCGGTGCTCACTTCTACTGGTAGGTTTTCTCAAAGCTTTAATTTTTTTGAAATATTTCTCTAATATCTTGGGCACTGTTTTCTCTTGATCAAAGGTGTTTTATGGGACATAAATGACAATAAATTGATGTGTAAAAGATCACGGGTGTGTGGATACAATTCAAGTTAAGGGATTGGTGTTGACGTGATGTCGGGTGGTGCGACAATCATGAGTACTTCTACGAGTTGACGGGTGGTCAACAGTTGACAAAAAACCCCCGATTTTAGGGGCATCACATTTCTTGCTGTAAATCGATAGTTGGATCCAACATAGCTTTCTCTATGCTTTACAAAAGTGCCAAGAATTGAACAAACATAGACATGGAAACTGGTCCTGGACCACTGGGTGATCAATGGAACCCCACTTTTCTTTCTAGAGATGATCACCCTAAAGTCATAGCGTGAGTAGAGTAAGTGAAGACGATGATGGCTTTCGAGCATATCCTAATCCTTACAATATGCCTGCTCTCAATTGTAGATGACTCACCACATATTTCTAAAAATCCACTTATAAATAATGATTCTTATTTAAATTTATGGTACATAATTGACGCCGTAAGAAAATAGAGAAAATGTGGCGTTTGGAAAAAACAAGCTAAACTCCAAAAAACTAAAAAACGCTAGTGAGATATGAATCCAACATTTAATATAAAAATCAAGACATTTGAGCGACAAAAATTGTACACCGGTGCTCCTTTCATCGCATGCCGAAATTTGTTGACCGGTTGGCGAACTCACTTGTGACAAAATCAAGTTTTCCTAAAGCGGCAAGTGTGAGAAAAATCTCGCAACCTCTACTCTAATCAAAAGACTAAAGGCCACTATCAAAGATTTTAGGTCGTCAAATTATGATGAGAGTTTTGTCTTTAGAAGCACCAATTATGTAGGGCAATTAGACCAGGCCGAGTTAGAAAAGCTTTGATGATGCAAGGTTCATATATAAGGAAAGGAAAGGGGGCAGCCTTTTGCCCGATCATTCGATTTGCTCTAACAAACAGGTATGATTTTGTAATCAAAGCAATTTCGTCACTTTCACGTACCCATTAAATAGCTACCTTTTCAGGGGTTCCTTGGAAACCAATTTACTCTACGTAAATTGACTGAACATAATAAAAACCTTCCACTGACAATTGATCATATTTTTCACCGGACTTTTCGTTACTCATATTAACATTTTCACTTTCATATCGGAAAAGATCCCAAGTCCATGTTTTTCTAGTGCAACTGCAGGGGAGTTTATTTTTTTCTCTTACGCGGGACCTATTTAAAACAAAGGGCCACTAGTTCAATCTTTCCTGTGTACACAAAGTACAGTGTAGGGCATCTAATAGGCCAGTGTCCTATCACCCTTGGCTCTTCCATTGGGCTTGGTTCATGATTTGTAACAAAACATACCATCTACCACCTGCTTTTGTGTGCAACACATAAATAGGCAACTTGGTACATGATTGTTGAATGGGATTTCCAACCAAACCAAGCAAACACTGAAAGTAATTTTTTTTTCCCCTCATCATCTCTTGTGGTCCATGTGGGCATCACTGGTCCATCATGTGATGGTGATTAATGCATGCATCAGCTAATTGCTTATGCTGGAATACCATGCAACATAATTGAGGAAATGAAAGCTTACCATTGGATTCGGATGTTAATATGTATCTCTGAGTCTTAATACTTGAAATTTAGAACTGCTAAAATTCAAAATAGCTTAAGTTATATATACATTTTAAAGATCAAGTTATAATAGTAATTAATCATGAAATATTGGGATCGATCATGAATAGTTGTAACTTATCCTTTAAAAGTGTAACTTGACTTTCGACAATAGTGTTTTTTGATACATAATCAAGAAAGTATTTTGGTATCATAATTACTAAAAAGAAAAAGACAAAATTGTTATGGTTATGTGAATGTATAGAAAAACCTGCTTTGACTTCGGATGCCTTATTAATGAGTAAAGCAGCAACCACGATATTGAAGAGTTAAAAGTAATATGATATAGTATTGTTGCATAGGATATATCTGATTCTTAGTGCTCTATAAACTTTGCTGCTGCCATATTGACTTATGGTTTCATGGAAAGTAATAAGGAGATGCTTGCGAAATCATCCTATCAATATGGTATAAATCACTTTTTTCTGAAAGGTTCAAACACTCTCAGCTGAATGAGAGGCTTTATCAGATTTGGCAACTCTTCAGTAGTTGTCTGATTTAGTTTTTGGTTGCTAAACTGACAGAATTTTTGGGAAAGTATTAATTCAAGGCTATTACTTCCTCTGAAATTCTGCTAGATCACTACAAGAAATATTGGAAAATCTGGCATTTCATTGCCGGAGTTTGGTGTAAACGCTACTAACACCCGCGTTTGTGTTTAAATGCCAAAAAATTTTTAATAAAAAATAAGAAAAATCTTTTTTTTTTTGGCATTTAATTTCCGGCGTTTACGTTAAACGCCACTAGCAATTGTTAATTTAAAATAATAAAAAGCTTTTTTTTTCTCTCCCCAACATACACCTAAATCGTTTTCCCCAATTTATTCGTGCCTCTCTCTCTCCATCCGACTCCTCACCCCGTCAATCTCTCCGTCGACTCCTCTCCCCGTCGATCTTTCCGTCGACTCCTCTCTGTCCTTCTCTCAGACGCTGGGTGCACTTCCAGTGTGATTGATTGGCTACATACATTTATGATTTGCTAGCTAGGGATTCATGACTCTCCTTCGCCGTGGATCTCTCTCCAGCGGTGATCGTATGAAGTCCTGCAATTGCTTTGCAGCTCCGTTTCCTGCTCTTTTGCGGAATCAAGTACTTAATCGAAGCCGAATTCAAGTGAATGCAAGCGAAGTACTTTCTGTAAAATTCGTTCGGTTCTAATTTTTGCTGAATACAAAAAAAAAAAAAACAATCAGGTGAGAAATCGATTTCATTTTGTTATTTTTAATATTTTATCAGCTTGAATTTATCATTAGGACATTTTATACATCAATACATGTATGCATTATGTGACTACTTTCCTATTCGTTTTTTGCCGAGATGTCACCATTTGTTTATATTTCTAGAAGACCGAATTAGATTCTATTGATGACAATTTGGACAGTGAATAATATTCACTTGCTGAACCAGGATTTAATCATATTTGAATGTGCTAAGTTATGGGTTTCCTTTGAAGTGTAATTAAGAAAGAAAGTGCTAAGTTATGGGTTTCGACTCACAACTTCTGCCAAAGTAAATTGCTAGGTTGTTAGTTTTCTGTCAGTATTCAGGGGAACACTTTGTGAATGTAGAAGTTTCTGATCAGAGTTGATCACTGCCAATGTTTTTGTTGTTGTTCATTTCATTATCTTGGCAGTTAAAGTTTTGTTGTGATAGTTATAAAACCTGGCGTGGTTTAGTGTAAATCCTGCTCATAAGTTGCTCTTTCCATGGAAATAAAACAAGTTGATCAAAGATGTTCCAAACCATGCAAACAAAGTTTTTTTTTGTGTTCAATTATTTTGGTATCTTAAAACCGCATATGTTTGATGATTCAGATTTGCAAGCATATCATATTGGAATACATTTATGGATAAGAGTTGGATACATTTACATAGACTGGATCCATTGTACGAAAAAGGAGTTAAGAATTTTATCAAGTTTGCATGTGAAAATAAACCACATGCACCGGAACTCACGTGCCCATGCAAAAAATGTCGTAATGTTAGACTGGTAAAAGTGAAACTTTTGGAAGAGCATTTGATTGTAAATGGGTTTCTTGAGAGTTACACTCGTTGGATTTTTCATGGGGAAAGTTCATTTGCTTTGGTTTCTAGAGATAATGAATTAAATGACTCTAGTTTGGGAGATGAAATTCAAGAAATGTTGCATGATGCATTTGGGATTCCTCCTCCAAGTCCAGTTTGTGGAATGAGTAGTGACGAACCTGAAAGGGATAATAGAGAAGGGCCAGATCAGGCGACAGAAAAGTTTTTCAAACTATTGAGTGAAGCTGAACGAAAGTTATCTCCGGGATGTACCAAGTTTTCGACATTGTCGTCTGTCGTTCAATTGATGCACATCAAGTGTCTTAATGGATGGAGCGACAAGTCATTCACAATGTTACTTCAAGTACTAAAGGATATGTTACCTGAGGGTAACACGTTGCCCACTTCATTTTATGCAACTAGGTAGTTGATTAAAGAGTTAGGTCTAAATTGCATTAAGGTACATGCATGTTCCAATGATTGCATGTTGTATTGGAAGGAGACAGCTACTATGAATAACTGTCAGAAATGTCAAACATCTAGATATAAACAAATTGATGGTCAAGAAGATGAAACAAATATTGAAGGGTAAAAAATTCCGCAAAAAGTTGTAAGGTATTTCCCTTTAATACCGAGACTTCAGAGATTGTTTATGTCATCAAAAACAGCATCATTGATGAAATGGCATGCAACAGACCGAACAAATGATGGGGTACCAAGACATCTAGCTGATTCTCTTGCCTGGAAAACTCTTGACCAGTTGTACCCCGATTTTGCTAGTGATGCACGTAATGTTAGACTTGGATTAGCGTTTGATGGGTTCAATCCATATAGGACAATGAGTATTTCTCATAGCACATGGCTTGTTATTTTAATGCCATACAACTTACCGCCATGGTTGTGTATGAAACAACCTTATATGATATTAACACTGATTATTGATGGTCCTCGTGCTCCCGGGAATGACATTGATGTATACTTGCGCCTTATAGTGGATGAATTGAGGGAGTTGTGAGAGGTTGAATTTTTTAAGGTTGCATATTCAAAGAAAGATGGTCGACTAGTTAATGATGTTGTTGCACAAGCGTTGGTATGTAAATATTGGCAAGAAGATGTTCACTATTTATCCATTCTTATTTCGCCTATGTCTTATATTTGTTTCAAATTATTTTTTGCTGCAGTCAGACATGGATGAACTTATGTCACAAATGCCAGTCTTCTATGTAATCATCATCAGCAGTAGATGAAGTTTTCACTCAAGTCATGGGACCGGAGTGACCTGGACATGTTAGAACATATGGTTTTGGACCATCTCTGAGAGATGTGTTTGGACATAAAAAATCAGAAGAAATGCAAGCAATGCAATCCCAACTAGATGAGCAATTTAGTAGACATAATGCAGAGATGGAGGCTCAGCAGGCACAAATGGAGAAGCAAATGAGTCAGATGGAAGCTAAGTTTGAGGCTCAACAAAGACAATTTGAGGTTTTTCTCGTTCAAATGCGTGCAATGGGTATGCCTATTCCTGAACTAGCTCGCAAAAACACAAATCCACTTCCGGTTGAAAAGGTAATAAAAACTTCAGCGACTTATATTTTGAGTTAGAATAGTTATTGTATTATCATATTATTTTTCTTCATGAATATTAAGTATTTACAATCTTAAAAGGTACCTGATGCATCTAGTACTCATAATATAAACTCCCATCGATCATCAATGAGGAGTGAGTCAAGAAGTCCGGCAGTGCGAGACACAGAGTTTCGCGGTCATTCTAGAGCATCTTCATTTGGTCAGGTGAGTCAATGAATGGGATAGTAGCTCAAATATTACATGAGTTTGTTGACTGGTATTGATCTTGTTGCAATTACTTTCGTTCTGACCATAGCACCTGTACTGAGACTCATGGCTGTCCATATTCTGCCAGTCCATATTCTGAGTTTTGGCAATTACTGTTTGACTCATGTGGTTTGGCATATCTGTGGGACATCATATTACCTTATTATTGCTTGATTTTTGATCTGAGTCAGTCGGTTGTGCTTCATATTTTGCATGCTGTATTATGTTGTATTATTGTTTTATGTGAAATTCATGTGTTAATTTATATTAAATGTGGGTTCATCAACAAAAGAAAGCAAAATTGCAGCGTGCTAATAACCGTGCAGCGAAATTCCCGCCCAAGTGACTCTCTCTCTTCTATGCCATGCAACGAAATTCTCCCAATGATGGACGTGGTATTGACTGAAACAAAACAAACACCATCTTGACCATGAAACAATGACGAGGGTTTTCATCGTAGAGTTTGAATGAGCATTTATGATACTGAAATCAAAGTTTATGCTTAATTAACAGCTTCTGGTTAACTCTTTGATCACTTTTTGGAGTTGGGTCAGTTCTGAAGCTTCAATTTATTGTGTTATTTGTTTTGTTCAGACACTGCTGTAAGGGTGGGGTATCTGGTTCTGGCTACTTCTGTTTTATGGCTGAATAGTAAAAGGGTTGACTGATGGAGGAGTAGTCTTCACCAAGTTTTGATTATAAAATGACCTGGGTTTTATTATTAAAAAAAAAATATTAATTATCAGTACCGGTGTTTGGAAAAAAATAATTACTAGCGTTTAAATAAACGCCGTAAAATAACTCCAGTCACCGAAATTTTAAAAAGAAGTTGTCGATTAAATAAGTGCCGCTTAGGTGGGTAGCAAAAGTCATTATAGTTTTTGTGGCGTTTAATTATACGTCGGTATTTAGACGGAGGTTTCATCGACGTTAACAATAAACGTCAATAATAACATTTTGTGACATTTATTTATATTTAGCGGCGTTTATTAAACGCCGATAAAAGTTTTTCTCCTTGTAGTGGATTAAGCATCTTGGTTTTTTTTTTTTTTTTTGGTTTTTGGTTTTTAGATTGGTGTTTCCTATTGTGAGAACATGATCCATGCATGTTGTTTCTTTGATGAATAGAATTACTTTAAACTTTTGAAAAAAACCATTTTTTTTTCTGCATTCAAGTAAGATCCACTATCTGCGAACATGTTTATGAGAATAATACACGATAGATAATTTGTTACCAGAAGAAATTAAAGAAAAAAATGTATTTGAGTGAGATAAATCATGGTTAATCTTAACAAACCTAAATTCCACAAATTCCTAAATAACTTAATTAAGCCAGCCTAAGGTATGAAGTTTCGATCAGTTTTGAGTAAGAGAATGGTCACGTGTATATCATATCCTGTTTCCGTGAAATTGTTTTTGCTCCAAAGAAAGTAAAAGTAAATTCAAAATTTGATTAGGGGCAATTTGGTCTTTAAATCTCTTATATAAACCTACCTATCCTTCCTCATCTTTTGCTCCCTTTTTTTTCGGTACATTGGAAAAGTATAAATAAACTAACAAAAGCCTCTCACGTAAAAGATACTAGCACTATCATTTCTCAAAAGCTCTCCCATTGAGGTGGGTTGGGAGTTGAGGATCACCAATCCATCATTCTGCTTGACACCCAAATTTGCAAGGTAGTTAGCGCAGAAGTTTCCTTCTCTTCGAGTGTGATGGATGGGGCAGTTGAGCAGGGTGAGCAGCCTCTTGCATTCAGCTATGATCCCTCTCTCCGGGTGAGTTTCTTCCCCTCCTGCTGTGAGTAGTCTATGGGCGTCCAGGGAATCATTTTCCACAATGATATTCATTATCCCTGGGCCTGAGTAATCTGAAGGCCTTTGTAGATAGCCTAGAGTTCAGCTTGAGCGCTAGAGCAACTGGGAAGTCTTCCATAAAACCCAAGTTGCCAGACTCCTTGTTCATTTCTGACAACTCCTCCAATCACTGCAGGTCCTTGATTCCCTTTGGAGCATCCGTCAACATTCAGCTTTATCCAACCTGCAGGAGGGAAAGACCAACTAATTAGATTCTCGGGGCAATGGTCTTTGCACTCAAGGTTTTCAAGGAAGGCAAAATTAATTTCCTGTGCCAAACGCCCTGCATTTTTGGCAGTGATGCCAGGGGGGTTTGAACTATTTCGAAACACTCTTCTTCCTATCCTTCCAAATATGCCAGATGATAGATGTAAAAACAATTGGCCATTCAATTCCTTTCCATTTTTCTTTTCTTTTCTTTTTTTAGTGATTCTTAAGGAGCCAATTATGGAGATCATTATCAAGGGAGTTCAGTGTCCAGTTGTTTCCTACAAGAGCTCTCCAGACTACCAGTGCTTTGGAGCAGTCTCTTAGGATATGTAAAGTAGACTCACAGTGGACTTTACATCTTTCACAAGTAGCATCATTGGTCATGTTTCTAGTTGCTCTGAGGTGATTAGATAAGATTCTATCACTTTGAACAAGCTAGAGGAAAAATTTTAGCCTTTGTGGAATTTTCATTTGCCAAATCCAGTCCCAATTCAAGTTCAACAGTTTATTGCCCTCATTAGATTTAGTAATCCATTTATGTGTAGTACACACAGAGAAATTACCGTTTTTAGAGAGTCCCCAACATGGGACGTCAATCAGATCACTATCAAAGGGGATACTAGTGAGCTGAATATCCGAGATAACATGGGGGGGGGGGGGGGGGGGGGGAGGAGCATACTTGGGTGATTCAAGTTTCAGTTACCTGAGAGGTCGATGAAGTTTGCCACTGTTGTGTTGGGATCAGTTGTGGTTGGGACCTGCATTCTGTTTGCAATAGAAGTATCTCCACACCACCAATTAGTCCAAAAGGTATGTTTTGACCATTTTCAATGAGCCATTTAGTTCCTTCCTTAATAAATTGTCTTGTTTTAAGGATAACTCTCCAGATTGTGGACCCATTGGTTTTTGCTCCCACATGGTGTCTTTGTTCTCCTTGACTTTCCAGCCTAGCTTAGCGAGAGTGGCTAGATTGCTTTCTCTTGACTTTCTGAGGCCTAGGCCTCCTTTTTTCCTTAGGTTTACAGACAGTGTCCCACTTTATGAGGTGCACCCTTTTCTTTTTATCTGTATCCCTCCACAGGAAATTCCTATTGACTTTTTCAATTTTCTCAATTGTGGGAGCCAGGTGGTCTGCATGGTGTAATTAGGGAAGGTGGAGGTGACAGATTTAATCAGCGTTGTTCTCCCTACCATGGAAAGGTTTTTGGCCTTCCATCCACTAAGCTTTGCTTAGACTTTTTTAACCAGGTAATTATAGGTATTCTTGTTGGTTCTTTGATGAAGTATTGGGATTCCTAGGTATTTACGTAGGTCTTCAGTTAAAGGCAGACCACTTATTCTGCTAAGGTTCCTAACTCTACTTTTGGGAATGTTTGGTGAAAAAAATACCCTGGATTTAGTCAAACTAACTTTCTGTCCTGAGATAGAACAGAACTCTTCTAAGACTTCCTTAATCATGTCACAGTTCCCTTCAGTAGCCCTGGAGAATAGGATGATATCATCCGCAAAAAAGAGGTGAGTGATTGAAGGACCGTTTTTAAAAGTTTTAAATCCTTTCCAAAGCCTGTCTCCAACTTTTTTTATTAATCAAATTGGCCCAGCTTTTCCATGCAAAGTGTGAAGAGGTAGGGTGACTGTGTGTGAGAGAGTGAGAAAAGACGATAAGTGCAGATGATTTCTACAAGGTCATGTGTGCAATGGTTCCTTTATACTTTGCAATGCTGGTTGCATATGCCTCGGTGAAATGGTGGAAGATATTCACGCCGGAGCAGTGCTCCAGCATCAACCGTTTCGTGGCGATTTTCACTGTTTTGGTGCTGTCCTTCCATTCACTACAACAAAAATTATTTTTTGCGATAATTTTTTTCATCGCTAAAGTAAAAAATATCGTCACCAATTATTTTTTGCGACGTCTTTTTTTTGTCGCGTGTTCGTTATAATAGTCTAGTCTCAAAAAGTATTTTTCGACGTAAATTTATTTTCATTGCAAAAACAAAATTTGCGACGAAAAAAAAAACTTTGCGAAAATTTGAAAAAACGTTGCTAAAATCTATTCCACCAGTGTAAAAAAATAAAAAATAATAATTTCATTAATTTTTTGAGGGGTAAAAAAATCGTCGAGAATAATTTTTTACATAAATAAAAATGTAAATAATAATTTAATTAATTTTTCGCGACAAAAAAAAATTGTTGCGAATAATTTTTTCATAAATAAAAATGTAAAAAATAATAATTTAATGGAAAAATTTCAATCACACCCCTTGTAATTTACCATATCTTCACGGACACCCCCTCTAATTTTTGAATCTTCAATGACACCCCCTATCAGGTGGAATACAATTTTACTAAATTACTCATAATATATTTGAGGATAAATTTTATCCACACCCCTTTTAGATAAACATATCTTCAATCAGACCCCCTCTAATAAGTATGTTTTCAATAAGACCCCCTCTGTTTTCTAATTTTTTTTATGTAATTAAATTCAAATAGATTAAAATTCGATTCAAGCTAATTAAAATTTGTGCCAATTAAAAATTATATTTTTTTTAAGTATTAGAATTTGGATTAATTAAAATTTTGTTTATATTTTTTTTACGTATTAGAATTTGGGTTAATTAAAATTTTGTTTGAGCCAATTAAAAATTATTTTTAATCAACTCAAATCAAATTTTATTAATTCGCATTGAGTTTTAATCAACCTAAATTTTAATATATAAAAATATATGAATTTTAATTGACTTAAATTTTAATAAATCTAATTTTAATTGACACAAATTTTAATAAGAAAAAAATATAAATTATAATCGACTTGAAAGAGAATTTTAATCGGCCCTAACAACTCGGATAGAGTTTAAATCGGCTCAAATTTTAATATGTAAAAAAAATAAATTTAATAGGCTCGATTTTTTTAAAAAAATTTACTAATTAGTAAATAAAAATTAGTATTTACTAAAAAATTATTTATAAAAATTGTTATTTATGATTTTTTTTTTAAATTTTAACAGCTCAAATTTTAATAAAATTTTATGTAAAAAAATTACTTGAGGTTATGTAGGGTTATTTTTGGTATTTTAGATGAATTTATTTTGTTGGAAACAATAGTTTAATTGTAAGGGGTGTTAGTGATGTTTAAATTAAACTAGAAGGGGTGTTATTAAAAATTCAAAAACTAGAGGGGTGTCTTTTGAAGATATGATAAACTAGAGGGGGTGTCATTAAAATTTTTCCTAATTTAATTAATTTTTTCCAACGTAAAAAAATCGTCGCCAATAATTTTTTACATAAATAAAAAATATAAAAAATAATAATTTAATTAACTTTTTGCGACGTAAAAATATCATCGCCAATAATTTTTTACAAAAATAAAAAATTTTAATAATAATTTAATTAGTTTTTCGTGACGTAAAAAAACGTCGCAAATACTTTTTTACATAAATAAAAATGTAAAAAATAATTGAATAAATACATTTGTGACGTATAAAAATCATTGCGAAAAAAATTGTTCCTACAATTTTCTTGACGATTTTAATTTCGTCGCAAAAAAGTTTTTTTTTTTTTAAATAATTCATAAAAAATGATATTCCAAAAAAATATTTCACATGTACACCAATAATACACGTGTTCAATAAAAAACTAACACAATTAATACATTCACATCTTTTCCATTCAACATACATTTTACATCTTTTAAAAAAAAAAAAAATTATTTCCAAAAAGAATGAATTACAAGAATCAAAGAACAAGAAGTTCTAAAAATTGAAAAAATGGTTTTAATCCTTCAAAAGGATTTAAATCATCTCTAATTACATTTAATGTCCCTTAAACTTGAACAGCTTCAACAGTCCAGCTCCATGTCTTGAAATACATAAAAATTTATTTACGACATTTTCTTAAAAATTTCGTAAAAAATTAATTAAATTATTATTTTTATTTAATTGGCCAATTCCCGCCGTTCTCCCGCCAAAAACAATTAAGAGGTAATCGCTTTTAAAAACGTCGCAAAAAATTGCCAAAATAGAAATATAGACTTTATTTTACTTTAAATTTTAGATTATTTATTTTTGCGACGAGATAAAACAATTTTTGTCGTAAAAAATTGTCAATTCCGGTCATTTCTATCGTCAAAAACAATTAGGAGGGAATCGTTTGTTTTTGCGACGTTTTTTTAAAAACGTCGCAAAAAAATTGCCAAAATAGAAATTTGTGAAAAAATTATAAAATCGTTGCGAATAGTAAACTTTTTGTGATAAATTTAAAATTATCACAAAAAAAAAATGTCATAAAAAATGTTTTTTGTTGTAGTGACTTCATAGCTCAAAAACAACCCATATCAAATGGACACCAAGTTCATATTGGCTGATACTCTGTCAAAGGTCTTAGTGCTCGTTTCAAGGGTGGTCCACAGCAAATTGAGGGCTAAAGCGAAAATTCTACATGAGACCTTATTTAATATTTTAAGAAAATAAATTTTGCTAACTATTATTAGACGTTTTTATAGAGAGTTGCGGTATGATTTATTTTCATATTTTAGTGTTTTTGGGATCGGGCAAAATTAGATAAAAAAATTGGGCGCAATTATGAAATTTGAATAAAACTTTAAAGAGACAACAAGAGAGTTAGAGATAAGGAGAAAGAACCGGAGCTAAAAAATGAGAGTTTGAGGGAGAGAAAAAGTTGGAAATAGGAGGTGAGATTAGAGGAAAAATTAATTAAAAATAATTTGAGGGAGATTGCTATTTTTATAGTTAGAAATCGTTACTTTTAAATTTTTTTAGAAGGTTTTTGTTATATTTTATGATTTTATATATATAAGTCATTATATAGGCCTGTGAAAATATTGTTATATTTTAGAATTTTCTATAAAGTTTTAGATAGATTTCTGAAATATATTGAGTCTTATATAAACAAAATTCATCATATTTGGAGGATTTTTAGAAAGTTCAGCATTTTAGAATTATCTATTATTTTATTTTCATGTAATTATCATGCATTAGAATTTTTTTAATTCCATAATTATTATAATTAGATTGCATCGAAAGGTAAAGTACATATATCCATTCTAACTATGTGTAATTTAAATTTTAATCAATAAAATTCCCTCATACCATCAAGGTTAGCCAAAAAAAAAACTTGGCCTGCTCAAAAGGGTCTCAAAACATGAAATTGGCCTAATGACTGAAAATTAAATTAGGGCTCTAGGAGACTATTTTAATGGTTAGACCTGTTATGTCTCATTTCATTCAAATGATTGAAGTATTTGTGCATCTCGTAACAATTGCAGTCTCTATTTGAGTCTCTGTTTGCGCCTCATTATCGAGTCTTCGTCTATAGAATCAATTAAGTGAGACAAATTAATTAATGGATGACGCGTAAAGAATAAAGATAATATGTGTTACTTCATATTTTATGCATTTTTTAAATTTGTCAAAAATAATGCGTGGACCGTTACAAGAGATATTATCATAGTAAAGATGTTCAATATTATAACGTGGTGTCGCATAATTTTTATTTTTAATAATTTTGACATTTAATATATAATAAACATTAGATATGTGTTATTTCATAATCATACTATACGAGTGCAATTGTTCAATGGCAAAATCCATAGGAATTAAAAATATACATAGATCATCATGACTGTAAGTACATATTTTTTAACAAACAGATCCGTACATCCATTTGTATCTCTTGTCTTCTCTTGCTTGAACCACACTTTTCGAAGCATAATATATTATTTTATTACTATTTTATGTTCTTTTTATTTGTTTTGTATGTTCTTTATGAAAATTGTGATATTATTTTTTAACTTTTTATGATTCATAACTTGTTTATATATGTAACTCTCACCTACTATTTTGTTGTGTTTTACTTTCTCTGATAATAACTTTATCTAATTGTTGTTTATATTAATTAGTTTTTTTATTGTGGATCATTTATAAGAATGAACAATTTAATTAGTTGATATTTTTGTATTGAAATGAGAACAAAATCAAGTTTGAGATAAATAAAAAATATATTTGATTTATTTTAATTTGTGGAAGAGAGAGATACTTATTATACTTTTTTATTAAAGTGTTAACCTTTTTTTGTCTTTTAATAAATGTGTATGTGTAATGTATATTTGTGAGGTGGACTGCACTTTTAAATCTAAATTTTAAATTTTATTTTGACTTAATCTTTTAGAAGTTTTTTAGTTAAACTAAATTATAATCTATACTAAATTATTAAACTTTTAAAATTTGGGGCCATTTTTATGTGTGGGCTTAAAGCCCATGCTTTTTCCACTCCAGTGTTGAGCCGGCCATGGCTCGTTTTGCTATCTTTCTGGACCATTTGTAAACGAGGTTTGGACTGGTTGATCACTCTCTTCTCAGTTTCAAGTTTGCCTAACACACTGGTCATGGGCATTCCTTTGCTTGAGGCCATGAATGGTGACTTCACTCAGAGCCTCATGGTGCAACTAGTGGTTCTCCAATGCATTAACGGGTATCCCTCTATGTTTTTGTTTATTTCATCATTTAGGATTCCCTTCTTTTCTCTCTCATTGTATATTTGGTATTATATATATATGGTCATTATTATATATTGTAATGTTTTAATATTTGAGGTAATCTAATGTATATTTATGTAGGTATACTTTGTTGCTATTCCTATTTGAATTCATATATTAAACATGAGCATTTTGGCAAAACAAACATAACCATGATGACCTTTTTTTTTTGGCCATCTCATAACCATGATGACTAGAAACGATGAAGACACTGAAAAAAAAAATGGTGTAAAAGTCCAGGCCGGGCCTCGGTGGCAGATAGCAATTTCATATAATTTAGGGCATGTTTGTTGAAGTATTATATGATCGTGGTATTGGAAATATATTCCTTACATTTTTAATATTAATGGATATTAGTACTAGTAATAAAAATTATTTCAATCCCCTCTTATGTTTGTTTATTCAATAGGTATTATAGTGGGTTCCACAAACAACTATTTATTCTATCACATCTTATATAACAAATATATCATTTTACTATTAACATCATCTATTTCATTCAAAATAATTTAAAAAAAAATATGAAAAAAAAACCGGTGACACTGTGTGCTTAAACATAATATAAGGAAAAAATTCAAAAATAATTTTTTTTTAAAAAAAATTTGAAAAAAAATCAGAAACATCGTACGTTTAAACATAATACAAGAAAAAAATTTAAAATAATTTTAAAAAAAAAAACCCTTAACATCAATATTTAAACATAATACAAAGAAAAAATTTAAAATAATTTTTTTAAAAAAATCGGTGGCATCGTACGCTTAAACATAATAAAAAGAAAAAATTCAAAATAATTTTTTAAAATTTTTTTTAAAAAAAACGTTAACACCATACGCTTAAACATAATATAAGAAAAAAAATTCAAAATTATTTTTTTTAAAAAATTTAAAAAAGAATTGGTGACATCGTACGCTTAAACATAATATAAGAAAAAAATTCAAAATAAATTTTATATATGTGAACTCTTCACATAATAGGGCATTTGTGTCATTTTATTCTCTTATACCGTCCTTTCATTTGTACCGAGAAGATAATACCATCTGGTAGGTGGTATTCATTAATACCATATAGAAGATATTAAGGAAAATGTTCAAACTGGGTCGGTATTACCATCCGAAAAATAGTACCGACTATAAAATACTAAACAAACAAAATATAAAGTGGGTCTCATGTACTATTTTCTTAATCCCACCTCTTTATACCATTCTTATACCCAAAACCAACTAGCCCTTTATGTATATGCTCGTTGCCTCAATTACTCATTTTAATTGATGATGTGAAGCATTACACTCTCTCTCTCTCTCCTATTTTGTATCTTAAAACGGTGGATGACTTTTAATTTGCAAGTATGCACTTAATTTTTAATTGGTACTTGAAATTCCAATTTTAAGAATCAAATATTTAGAGTTTTGGGAAAATTTTATCCACACTTTCTATAATTAAGTTTAAATTCAATGACACCCCATTTCAATTTTAAAACTTCACTGTCACTCCATGTCAGTGTTTGCTGGGTTACGGCGTGAACAATAAATAATAATTTATAGAAATATAATTAAATATTCTATAGAGTAAATTTTATCCACACTCTTTATAAATAGACATAATTTCAACGACACCTTTTATAAATTGACCTATTTTTAACTATATTTTTTCCCAATTCTGAAATTTCAACACACTCTTTTAGTTTTATTATATTAATTTTTAGGTTCATCAATTTAGTATTTCATTTTATTAAATTAATGTCCTTTATTTAATTTAAACTAAATTAACATTCCATCTCATCAAATCAACAAAAATTGATATTTAATTTTATCAAATTAGTATTTATTTATATTAATTCAATATTTTATTTCATTAAATTAATATTATTTTTTTAATTTAACATTAAATTATTATTTAATTTCATCAAATCAACACAAAATTGATAATTAATTTTATTAAATTAAAATCTAATATATTAAATAGAATATTAAATTCCATTAATTTAACATTCAACCTTATCAAGTTAATATCAGTTTTAAATTAACACGAATTGAACATTCAATTTCATTAAAGAAACATTTAAATTTATTCAATTAATATTAAATTTTATTAAATCAACACTGAGTTAATATTTAATTTTATCAAATTAACACCAAATTAGTATTTAAATTTATCAAATTAAGACCAAATTTATTCAATTAATATTAAATTTTATCAAATAATATTTAAATTTTATAAATGAAGTGTGATATGTGAAAAGTGGTCAGGTGATGTTGTGGAGGATAAACGAGAGCAGAGGAATTAGAAATGAATGAAATTTCGATATTGACTTTATTGATCGTAATTTTTATTATAAATTTTTTTTCTTAACTATAAAACTTGATTATGTAAAAAAATGAGTGATGATATGATGACTAATATTAAAATAAAGTTATCATGCAACGTTTTAAAATGATAAAAATTTATTGAGAAAATATAATGATAGAAATTACGTTTATTAGTTGGTTAGGGCATATATAATGGAAAAAAGGATTGTAACATTTTAGTCCATTTACATAACTAAAGGTAATTTTGGCATTTTTATAAAATATTTTGTCAAATCATTACTTTATCTATTAGAAGAGACAAAAGTTATTGTTAAAGGGGTGTCATTGATTTGAAAGTGTAATTAGATGAGAATACAGTGAAGTTTTAGAATCGAGAGGGGTGTCGTTGAATATAGACCTAACTACAGGAAGTGTAGATGAAATTTTCTCTATGTGCAATGGAAAAAGAGTCGAAGACATTTTAGTCTATTTACATAACAAATGGTAGTTTTGATATTTTCAGAAAATATGTAGTCAAATCATTACTTATGTATTAGAAATTAAGGTCAAGGGTTTAAGTCTCCTTTTTAAAAAAAAAAAATTAAATTTATACCTAAATAGAGAGGATGTAGATGAAATTTTTTTCAGAGTTTAATGATGCCTCAATTTACAATAGTGTAAAAAAGTATATTAGTCTGGTGAAAAGTTTTTTACGTTAAAAAATATTATTTTATTTCATCTAATTTAGAGAAAAAGAATATACCAAACTCGACAGAGAGATATATAATGAGAATTTGGGAGATAGTGTGAAATGAAAAGAGAAATATTAATATATTTGATATAAATATCTTTTGTTAGACAAATATATGTTTATGGGCAAATCTTGTGACGTCATTTTGTAGGAACAAACTAACAGATCTGGATTTGACTATGGTAGTAACCATACCAACAAAAACATTTCGGTATCGTACCTTCACAATTTACTATTTTGAGAGTATTTTTAAAACTTTTGTAAGTCATTTTATAACCAAAAAATTTATTACTTTTGTGAATGTTTTTATCACTGTCGTCGTTTTTTTTTTAATCACATTTGTTGTAAATATTTTTACTAATTTTCTTACGTAGAAAAACACTTATCACATTTATAGGTGGTTTTACTACATTTGTAGATATTTTTACCATTGTTGTGGTATTTATTTTTATCATTTTTTTAGATACCACAACAATGGTAAAAATCCCTTCAGATATAATAAAAGTAACCCCAAATATGATAAATGGAGGTATGATATTGAATTTTTTTTTTGCACTGTAGTCAAATCCAATAGATTTAGATGAAAATAATTGGATTGAAACAAGATTAAAACTTGAAGTATGACAAGACAACAACAAAAACTTTACAAAATGAGTAGCTTCAGGCATTTAGCAAACAAACAGAACATTTTTTATTATCAGTTGAACAAACAAACCAACTGAACACTGAAATTAGAGGTTTATTGCTCTTCATCCATCCATGCGAATGATGCATCGAAGGCCGTCCCCTTTCAGCATGTAGTCAAAGGCCTTGTTGATCTCTGTGAATGGGACTTCGTGGGTGATGAACTTCTCCAATTCAAGTTCCTGCACCAGTCACAATAGTTTAGTAAGACCTGTGCTCCACAACAAATGCAAATCCTAACTATGCGCCTTTTGGAATCATGAATGCAAAGCAAATCTCGGATGAAAGCAATTGCATCGGACTGGAGCTCGAACTTAGGACATGTGCATATGGGTCTTGTCTTTGTTCAACGATTGAATCAATTCTTGCAGACTCGTTAATTAGGAGAGAAATTTGGTTATAAGAGAAGGTGGGATTTGACAATTTACCTTGTTCATGTACTTTTCGACGATGGAAGGAAGGTCTGAGCGGGGTTTGTAGTTTCCAAAGAAGGTACCCTTGAGCGTCCTCTCATTCAGTAAGTTGATGGGGTGGGTCTTAAAGACAGCATCTTTAGTTGGAACACCCACAAGAACAGCCACACCCCAGCCCTGTAATGGCAGTTTTACTTTATATTAGCACTTTATATTTCAATAGTTGATAAATATACGCAGGGTAAATGTAATGCACATATATCTGTCAATAAAATTGGTTGCATCTAATTCGGACTTTATCAGATGCCTTGATACTAGTCCAAACTGTTCATTAATCGGTTTTGTATTTTGGTAACCATGCCTAATTGGTGAATTATGACTTACTTCCCTCCCAACCAAAACCCATGGCCAATACACCCTATAAATTGAAAATGAACTCGATTCATATACTAGCAAAACCAAGTAAAAAATTATCTGTTTGTAAAATGATTCGTATACTTGATCAATAAATGGAGAAAAAGTGACATTTGCTGATATAACACCAGCTAAACGAGCTTGATATATCAAAATCAAGTTATTTATTATAGTTAAAAATAACATGCCTTGTTTATTATTAATTTTAATAGGTTGCGCTATTTTAAAGTTCATATCAAGAACTAGTTACAGGATTGTGCATGAGTTCCTATGGTGGGACGGTTAAAAAGGGGCAACAGAGCATTAGCTGTAGTTAACTGGGATGAAAGAGACGTTCAAATCTTGCGTTTGAAACTTGATAATTTTTTTTTGAGCTACAATTTGAAGGATTTATATCACATGAATTTTTTTAGTCCCGGTGTAGATAGTTTATCTTTAACTGGACCGGAGAGGAGATTAATCGAGGTGTGTGTAAATTAGTCCAAATACCCATGACCGCAATACTAAAAAAAGAAAGAGATATGCAAAGGAACTTACATCATGGACAGATTCAAATGCTGAAATCATTGCATCAATATGCCCAGTACATTCAATACTTCTGTCCACTCCTCCATCTGTCATCTCAGCAATAACCTAAACACATAAATACAAGAGAAATATCTTTATCTCATTGGAAACATAAAGGGAAAGTTGTATTATAAGAGAAAACTTATGGTTAGATAGAAACCAACCTCTTGAACTGGCTTGTTATGTTCTTTTGGGTTCACAAACTCTGTAACACCAAACTTTTTAGCTGTACAGAACATGCAGAAAATCTTATGAGTTGTCTTTTTAATGGGTTCTACTAAAGTGGAGTCATTTTCGAACACGAGTAGTAAGAATTCCACGAATTACAGGCAAGACTTATTGCCAGCCTAGAAAATCTGATCAGATTTGATTCATTTTTAGCAATTTAAAAGAGCCTGAATGATTCAAAACTGAGGCGAGCCCAAGAGTGAATGTTTTACCTAGCTCAAATCTGTTGGAGTTCAGATCAACACCAATAATCCTTGAAGCCCCAGCAATTCTGGCTCCTTCTGCAGCCTAATCACATAATAGTTACCACAATATAAAAACACTAATCCTCCAAATTTAGTTAGCACCATAAAAAACACTAAACATTCTGTAAGGTAATCTGAGAAACTCACTGCAAGGCCTACAGCTCCTAATCCGAAGACTGCCACAGTTGAGCCTTTTGGTGGTTTGGCTACATTCAAAGTGGCTCCAAGTCCTAAAAACAGTCGAATGAAAATTTTGTTCAATCACTAATACAGAAACATCAGTCAGTGGGTCTGGCTTCTCTGCTGTGAGGTGCTGTTGATTAAAACATCTTCGTTTTATGCCAAAATTGCGTTATTTTATTTAACAAAACAACTTTAAAAGACACTATTTTAATCAACAGCACCTCTACTGTTAATTTTCTAACAGTATAGGATCCTCACCCTCGATCAAATCTTCATGAATTGGGTTCAAAATTAGAATTATAATTCTCTTGTACCTGTGGAGATTCCACAACTAAGGACACAAACTTTGTCGAGAGGGGCAAGGGGGTTGATCTTGGCGACGCAACCAACATGGACCACAGTGTATTCGCTGAAGGTAGATGTTCCAACGAAATGGAAAATTGGTTTGCCATTGATTGAGAATCGCGATTTTTCATCATGAATCATCACTCCCCTGTCTGTGTTAATCCTAAGGAGATTGCACATGTTGCTCTCTTCGGATTTGCAGTGAACGCATTCTTTGCATTCCCCGGTAAACACCGGGAGGACATGATCACCTGGCTCAACATCCGTCACGCCCTCTCCTATACTCTCCACAATCCTAAGCAACAATGAAGAAAATTTAATCTCATTGGATTTTTACAATTAGAATAAAAGAGATGAACATGATAAGCGGTGATTCAATCAAGTTAATAAGATGTTTCTTATCAGAAATTAAGGACATACCCTCCTGCCTCGTGCCCTAGGATTCGAGGAAACAAGGGGTTCTGGCCCTGAAAGATTTGCACAAAAACCAAATTTATTTGTCAGCATATGTACATGAATGATTAAAATCATCGTGCAAAGTCCAACAATATAAAATGAAGATGACATTTTTTTTTTGCAATAGTATTGTATACCAAAAAATGATTAGTACGTGAATCAGGGCTAATTTACCTTAGCTTCCCAGAAGAAGACATCAGTGTGGCAGAGGGAGGTATATAAGATCTTGAGACGAACCTCCATTTTCTGTGGAGGAGCCACCTCCACTGTTTCAATCACTAGTGGCTTACCTGCTTCCCATGCCACAGCAGCTGCAATAACAAACAAACACACAAGATTATATTAGTAGCCCACCCCATCATCTCAAATTACTATCTCATGAAATACCACAAAACAAGTGTTTTAACAAGAAAACTTAAGAAAAAACACTTTGGGGTTTTCCCAAAACATCCACTATAATCACATTCGAGCCGAACTTGAACTAAATTGAAGCTGCTGGGATTGTTTAA
>CAUOFW020005115.1:0-28458 GCA_963454935.2 Ilex paraguariensis | reverse complement strand
TAAAAAATAAGATAAGTTCAAATGTAAAAAGTCATTATTTAGCTTAAGGATCAGAACATGTAGTTAATCATCCGGTTTATTAGACTTGTGTTTTATAACTCAATTAACTCCCGTGTCAACAATAAGTTAATCGGAAGGTAAAGATGGACTGTGACAATTAAGCACATAATTATGATGCCTTTCTAGATTGACAAGAATTGCTTGTGTCGAGATTTAACCCCGTCTACAAACAAGCAAGTGTTTCTACAGACATTCAACCATTACATTAATATTCCATTCTTTAGATAAAACTCAATAACAGTGAAAATTGAAATGTTATCAAGAAGCTCTAGCCGAGTACTACTGCCTTGAACCAACAGGTCTTTTCATGCAAGAGTCATCCGTGACATAGAAAGAATCCATGGTTATACAAAGTACTTTAGTTTTGTTAGATACATTCAATCATTCAATGAACAAGTGAAATATAAAGCATTAAAGCATAAAGGGATTGCACAAATATAACTTTGAGGATAATTTTTACATATTCATCACCTCTTACTAAAGAGTGAATGAGCAACTACTCACTCTCATGGCTTGATTAACGCTAGAAAAGTGAGTGATGCTTATCCCCAAGTAGAGAACTTACAAAGTAAAGTACAATAAGTGAGGAGCCGTTCTTCGATGAAGAATGAGTGAATCACGTTCCACCCTTCACGGCTTTGGTAAAGGTCTAGAAAAGTGGAAGAAGTTCACTCTTCTAAGAAGGAAGGAAGCTCAAGCAATGGAAGTGAAATAAAAGAACATTGAAAGTAAAAGAAAGCTAGTTACTCTTGGATGGTGACTTTGTCAACCAAAAGATAGAGGGTTGCTTCCTCAACCAACAAGTGGAGGGTTGCTTCCTCAACCAACAAATGGAGGGTTGTTTCCAAAACCAAGAGATGTAACACAAGCAAATATAACATACATCTAAGATTAATCAAAATGAGTGGGAGTCTAAGCCTCCATACAAAATTTTTACTAGTTCTTGGTGTAGTCTAAGCCTACAAACCAAGCTCTAGCTCCCTATTTTTACAAGAGAAAGATTATCCCATGAAGCTCCCTTAATAGGAGTATTTATAGGCAGGGAAGGGGGGGATAAGAGAGGATGAGTGAATAGTGTATGTCGTCCATGAAAACCAACTACTCTGCAAGCATTCTGTGGAGGATGTTCGAACGTTGTCTTCTGGTTTGGCTTTACGGACGTTCGAATGTGTCTTTTGTTTTTGCTTTAGGGGCGTTCGAATGCCAGATGGGATGTGACCACATCACTCAAGTGGTCTTGGTCTTATGTGGAAACCCACTTCCACACTCCATGTAGGACTTGGAGTTTTGCACTCATTACTCTGGTCTTTAGTCAAATCGTGTGGACGTTCGAAAGATAGTTGGCATTCGAATGTGGTACTCAAGTACTTCAGGGCCTGCCTTCTTGACTGCAACATGCCAGGTCTTAGCAGTCTGATCTCCTCATAGTTCAAGTGGACGTTCGAACGTGCTTGTTTTGTTCTAACCTTCTCCAATTTTATTCCCTAATGCACTGGTGTTACACTCAAGTGTGATATTTGTTGTTCTTGAGTTTTTGTTCACTTTAGGTCCTAAAATGTCATTACTTAAACTCCATCAAAGCACAATTAGTCCCAAAAAAAGGCATAATAAAATGCTAACTTTAAGCACTAATCAGAATACATGTCGAGTATGCCCTTAGATTCGGTTTCAAAGCTTCAAACAACGAAGTAGGATATGAATCCGCCATTGCCAAGCTCAACTTGGCGCACTCCATGGAAGCAGAATAGTTCATGATCCCCAGCGACTCCCAGCTCGTGGTGAAGCAGGTCAAGGAGACTTATGAAACCAGGGGAGAGAGAATGCTCCTATACCTGAGAAAGGTACAAGAACTAATAAAAAAGTTTGTGCAGGTTAAGGTCGTACATGTTCCCAGATTTGAAAACTCTCGAGTAGACACCTTAGCAAGGTTGGCCATAGTTTTCCAAGAAAATCTGGACAGGTTAATTCTCATCGAATACTTGGCTGAATCAACAGTCAGCCAAGGGGAGAAAGAAGTGCTCCCTATATCGGTCCAGTCGAGCTGGATGGACCCAATCAGAGAATACCTTCATAATAGAACCTTGCTAGCAGATCCCAAAAAAGCTACAAAGCTAAGAACTAGGTCTTCCAGATTCATGATCCTATAAGAAAACCTGTATAAACGAGGTTTCTCGATACCTCTCCAGAAATGTGTAGGGGATGAAGATGCTGACTACATCCTAAGGGAAATCTACGAGGGCATTTGCGACAATCATATCGGAGCTCGAACTTTGACAAGAAAAACACTAAGGTAAGGGTACTTCTGGTCCACTCTGCTTAACGAGGCCACAGACCTGGTTAGAAGATGTAAGACCTGTCAGCTACACGCCAACATCCCACATTCTCCACCAGAATTCCTTACCTTGTTAATAAGACCCTAGCCCTTCCAACAATGGGGGATGGATATACTCGGACCTCTTTCTACTAGTACTGGACAGTGTAAGTTCGCTATAATTGGAGTAGATTATTTCACCAAATAGGTAGAAATGAAGCTTTTATCAACAATTACAGAGTAAAAAGTTCAAAACTTCACTTAAAAGTCTATAATCTGTAGGTTCGAAATACCTAGAGCAATTGTCTCATACAATGGGAAACAGTTTGACAATTCCAAGTTCAGAAAGTTATGTGCTGAATTTGGCATAAAAAATTATTTCTCTGCCCCCAACTCATCCTCAATCAGATGGCCAAGTAGAAGTAACTATTTGGACCATAAAAACATCTCTGAAAATCAAACTGGAAGCCTTGAAAGGGCGATGGGTGGATCACATCCCAGAAGTATTATGGGTTTACAAAACTACACCCAGGTCATCAACTTAAGAAACGCCATTCGCCTTAGCGTTCGGAACTGAGGCAGTGGCTCCAGTAGAGGTCGATATTCTATCCCCCAAGACAGAGCTCTCAGAGCCCGAGTACAATGATGAGCCACTCCAGCTTAACCTCGACCTCTTGGACGAAAAGAGGGACAAGGCCTTGCAACATATCATGAGATACCAAAGGAAAACAGTCAGACATTACAACAAGAGGGCCAGACACAAAAGTTTCAAAGTCGGAGATCTGGTACTCAAAAAGCTCCTACATGCGGGAAGGGATCCCACTCATGGAAAGATAAGATCCAATTGGGAAGGCCCTTACATCATTTCAAAGATAATCAAACATGGGAAGTACGAGTTACAAACGGAGGAGAAAAATATCTTACCTCACTCTTGGAACACAGAACATTTGAAGAGATTTTTTTAATGAACTCTTATGAAAAGGCCATCATCAATAAAATGACAAGTTACAACTCAGACAGTATTTCATTAATAGTTTAAAGCTAATGATGAACTTTTCAACTCATAAACAAACGATAAGCTGTTCAGCTCATAAACAAACGATGAGTTCTTTAACTTATGAAAAAACGATGAGCTCTTCAGCTCATGAAAAAATGATGAGCTTTTTAACTCATGAACAGATGATGAGCTTTTTAGCTCATAAGCAGACGGTGAGCTCTTCAGCTTATGAAAAAATGATGAGCTCTTTATCTCATCAATAAGCGATGGGCTCTTCAACTCATGACTAAAAGATGAGCCCTTTGGCTAATAAACAAAAGCCTAGACATAGCAACCAACAAAGTAAAATTGTAAGGAAATAAGCAAGACAAAAAAAAAGATTTTTATTCATAAGTACGACATATTACAAAGAGAAGAAAAGATAAAGCTCAAAGACCCTCCAGGCCTTCTTTTCAGCTCAGATATTTCCTCCTCCAAATGAGCATTCACAGCTTACAGCCGAGCATTCTCTTCCTTCAGCTCATTACACTCCCTTTCCACCTGAGTGAGTTGTTTTGAAAGTTTTAGCTCAGTAGCAGAAAATAAAATACCATCAAAAGAAGAACTTGACGACTGAGAAGAGGAGTTGTTCCTCCTACATTTCCTCGAAGAGGTGGCAAAATCCTCATTCGACTCAGCAAGAGAGGAATCTACATCAAGAATAGGAGAAGTAGGGCATAAGATAACATCCATAGCAGCGACAAAAGCTCCAAACCAAAGAAGGTTCTGGGGAGTGACTAGCAATGAGAAAGGGGTAGCCTCAGCATGAGTCACTTGGTTGACCCTCATTAGCTTTGCCGTGATCAGATTGGGGGCACCTGTACAGTAAAAGCATAATAAGAACCAATCATAGTGTTTATAAAAGGGCAGATCTTAAGTCTCTACCTCTATGAGAGAAGCACCCCCAAGAGTGAGGGACCCAAGAATGTGCAGATTGTTGTTCAATAGACCTCCAAGAGTCCCCAGAGGTAAAGAAAAAGCACCGAGTCCACCCTTCAGGAGAGCTGGAAACATCGAGGATCAGCGGAGGATCGAAGTGGCGTCTCCATATGAAGCGATTGAAGCAAAGGGGCATGTCGTAATCAAGTTCATAAAAATGGAGGAACTCGGCAACATTAGGGAACTCACTATTACCTTGCAGGTAACAAAAGATAAAGAAACTAATCATAACACCCCATCCTTCAGGAGAAAGACGAGAGGGGCACAATCCAAATAAGGCCAGAATCCACCCAATGACAGGATGTGTGGGTAGACAAAGTCCCATCTCGAAAGCAACTTTGAAAAATCAAATTTCTCGTTAGGGAAGAAAGTTGCAAGGCTCATCAGGAGTTGGGACTCGAAGGGATAAGTCAGCAGGCATAAGGTATCGCCTTTTGATTTCTTCTAACTCTAAGTCTGTAATCACAGAAGGAAGCACGAAGTTAGAATACCACACCATGTCAATCATGGCTTGGGCTCGTTGTTTGAATTGGGGGTAGGAGAAGGAGTCATGAAGCAACAAGGAAAGCAGAAGGTAAGAAAAATTCAAAGGGGAATCCCAAGCTTCAGGCGAAAGATAAGAAACCCAAATCTTTAAACAAGGAAACCCGATATTTAAGGAAACAAATAATGCGCAAAGGAGAAATGGCTGCCTTTCAACTTCTATAATCATGTCAACAATTAAAGAAAATGGCACTTTTAAAAGTTAGGTAGACACAAATAACAACCTCTTCAATACTTTAAAAGGATGAAGACCTATCTAGTCTAAAAGAAGAAAAGACAGAATACGAAGTAATAACACAAGAGCATACAACGACACAAGAGTCATCAGCAACGACCTCAAGCAACTTAGGCAGCTAGAGAGACTCAGGAGCAGCAACAGCTAGAGTAAAGTCAGAAGAGGCTCATTGGCCAAAGGTGAGCCTTCCAGGTCATGAACACTTAATGAGCTCTTCAGCTCAGGACCACGAGCTCCTCAGACTCATAAGCTATCGACGGGCTCTTCAGTTCACGAAGCTATCAAAGAGCTTTTCAGACCTTAAGCACTTGGAGAACTCTTCAGCTCGCGGAATTAGGAAAAACCTCTTTGCTACTGCTAAGATGAGTTCTCTAACAACAAAGAAGCCCATAGCAAACAACTAAAAGCTTAACAAACATGAGGGAAGACCTCATACTTAGCCAAATACAAATTCACTTTCAGAAGAACAAAGTTTTACTCGAAGCGAGGGGACAAAAGGGAAAAAGCAGAAGCAAAGTGCAAGAACTAAGCACAGCAAGAACTAAGCAATTACAATAAATATTTATATGTCTCAAAAAAGGTACAAAAAAAAATAGAAATTCCTCAAAAATCCTAAGTCCTTGCAGCAGGATCAGAAGAGACGTTTGGCAGTTTAGTGACAGTAAGAGAAGCTTTGAATTGTTCAGGAGTGGAAGAAACAGTCGAAGGGAGAGGAGCCTTAGAAATAACAGGAACAGAAGCCTCAACTCTGGTTGGTGGCAAGGTCAACCTAGGAATCTATGCCACGTGTTAGCAGGGGCATCGCCAGGAACATGAACTTCAACAAAAGCATTAGTGGGAGTGTCAACAGGAGCTAAGACCTCTGCCTCCTTCTCAACACTTGACTTATGTTTCCCTTTATCCAAAGGAAGTTCAAATTCGAAGTCCAGGCCTGGGTATGCCTCCACATACTGATCCTGAAAAGCGAGGTACCTAGTGGCCTAATTGGTGGCAGCCTCGTCTTTAAGCTTAATAATCAAAACGTCCTTTTTTTAAGCTGCGGCCCTCTCAACCTCAATCTCCTTCAGCAAAGTGGCATTGATCTCAGTCAATATGTCATACTCTTTCTTCATTGTCTCGAAGGATTAGAGGGCCTCTAAGGTTTCCCTGCGAGCTTAGAGCAAGTTGTCTGCCTTCACTATAAGGTAATCCTTGGATTTTCTAGCTTCCACCCCTATACCCTTGTTGGCAAAATTCAACCCCTCAACCTAAGCTTAGAGCTCAACGTTAAGAAGGCTCAGCTTAGCAACCTTGAGCTCAGACGTCTTTAAATACTTCTCTAGAGCTTGGATTCTTTTCACCAGAGCACTTATATAGATAGCCAACTAAGAAAAAAACATAGGGATAAGTCGAGGTCAACAAAAAACTCTCAAGGAAGGAATAAAGTTTAGAGAAACCAAGACTTACTGACACTGTTGCATATAGAGCCATAGTAGCAGAGGTATGTAAGGGGATCGTCGAGACCGCATCAATGTCGGGCTCTAGGATAACTGAGACAATGGTCTCAATGGCAAGACCTGAGTCCCCAATGATTGAACTATTGCCCATCTCAAGCTTTGCTGGTAAACCTTCCACCCGTAGATGAGAACTCTTCTTGACAGATCGAGAAGAGAAAGACCCTCGCAGGAGAGGAGCTATGGACTCCAAAGCTCTAGCAACCTTTGCCGACAAAGGGGAGGATGAAGCCCTAGCCTGATCAATAGACCCTACGATTAGGGAAGTAGGAACCCCTTTAGATGAAGAGGTCAGACTGGCCTCCTATGAAGCCGGTGGAGGCGGGAGGATGACTTGAGGAGGAAGAGAAGGCGGAAGAGAAGGTGGAAAGGAAGGTGGAGGCACCTCTTCCCTCTGCACCTTTGAAGGAGGACCAAGCCCAGATTTCGCTTCAGCCTTGCGCTTAGTTTTGCCTTTCATCTTAGCAATCTTAGCCTTCATTGCCTCTGTGTCTAGGGCCATTGAGCTGGAACCTGAGAAAGCAAACGGATCAGCTGACACGAAAAGAAAAAAAGGAAAAGCCAAAGATCAAGAGGGAAGAATCTTACCAACAAGATCTTTTGCACCAACAATAGAGATGGGAATCAGAGTCTCAACTCTCACATCGGGAAGGCTGAACCCCAGTTTGGTAAGCACAAAATGTTTAATCAAGCTAGAATATAGCTTCGATTCATAACCCTCTAAGCTCAACAAAACTATCTTGTCCTCGACACTAAGGTCTGGTCGAATACCTGGAAGAAATAAGAGAAACAGGGTCAGCAGAATGAAACACTTAGGCTAGGTCAGGCCTACACAGGCAGAACTTACACAGATTATCAGTGACAGATTGAGCCTAAGGCACAGGGAATGTGTCAGCTATGTCTTTGAGGTTGAAATCCCAGTCTTTCCCAGACAGAGAAGAAATATTTTTTTCAACCCTTATGGGAGCTCAAGAGGTCGGATATAATAAGACGGGTCTTCACCCGTTTAACAATATACAAGAAACCATCATAAGGGATGAACTAAACATTTAAGAATTTCATCAGCAGAGGTACAGTGGGGACGCCAAGTTCATTTTTCTTGAAGAAAACAAGAAGACCCACTAGAATACCCAAAAAATTAGGAGAAAGTTGAGAAAGACAAACGTTGAAGTGTTGAAGAACACTCTTAAGAAAGGGGTGCATAGAGAAACGAAGATTGTTCTCAAGAGAAGCCACAAATAAACAAACCTTCTTAGGAACCTGGGAGTGATACCGAGTATCCATATTTGCGCACCAATACTGCATACCTTGAGGAAAGCTGAATAGAGCCGAAAAGATACTCATGAAAGGAAGGGTGACCTCATTATAACCAACAAGGTCTGAAGCATAGGGGGTAACCTCTGCCTCCTCAGCACTACCAGAAACCCCAACATCAGACACATTGGATTTCCCCTTTCGAAGTTTCTTGGACCTTGGAACAAGGAGAGATGGTGGAATTGGGATCTCAGCCTCTTCTGTAGCATTGATAGAATTAATACCGAAAAAGTTATCTATCTCATCTCCTACGTCGCCTAAGTCATCCTCCTCCACCTTGGGAGATTTCTCACCCATGGCAAGAGAAACGGATCAAGCCGTGGCTTGCGAAGAGGCAGATATGATGGGGTTGGAAAAAGGGAGATGGAAAGAAATATAAGGAAAAGGAACGTTAGCAAAACAGTCCTTAAGAGCTGAGGGCTTAAGACACCAGTGATTGAAAAGGAAAATTCTAGTAGTAGAGTAAGGATCTAAGAAGAGAGGAAGGGAGAATAAGGAACGACCTTGATTTTTAAAATAACAGAAGCAAAAAGTCAAAAAATTAAACAACCATCTCAAGTTCGAGGGATCCAGAACGAAAAGAAGCAAAGGAGAATAGGGGAAATAGCGTACCTAGCCGAAAACGAGTAACAATCAAAGACCCAAGACAAATCCAAGAAAAGAAGAACCTTCAAATTGAACTCAAGAACCACCAGCAAAGCCCTAGATCACCAGCGAATTGGGGAAGAAAAGATCACAAGGGACAAAGAGACGAAGTGAAGCCTAATGAACAGAATGTGAAAAAAGTTTGGGTAAACGTAAGGCAGTTATAGTAAGGTGGTTTCCTCGTTTTTCGTCTGCAACGGCATTTAAAGCCAAGCGTACGTGTACCCTCGAAATACGAGACGTGCACGAGAAATAGAGAAAGCTTAATTACACGTTCGCCACAAGTCCCGTCACATGTAAATCGAGGTCGACCCCAGGCAGCCTCAATCATCTCAGCCCTAGCTTAATCCCTCATCAAATCAGTCTTGTTTGACCAGAGACTAGGGGGTAACTGATAATACCTACAACATACCTAAGGTTGAGATCGACAACTCAAGTTATACCATGCAGGTAGGGAGCTCAGCTCATTCGTATTATTTACAGACCTCAACTTTAGGCCTCAGATCCCTGTATCCATGTGCCAAGGAATGCAATGCAAAGGATAGTTGTATTCCACCTTGTACCCCTCCTTGGGGCAACTGTTACTTAGCGGGCACAAATCTCATAATCACCCCCAACTTCCACTACAATTGTTGCATAATCAAGACAACCATTACAAGAGAAAGGCAGGGATCTCGCCCCTAATCTAGCTAGGCAGAGGAATAACTATAAATAAGGGGCAGAATCCTCGAAAGAAAGACAACAAGCCATTATAGCATCAATAATATTCTTTATGTAAATTCAATAGCAATCAATATATATTCAGGAGCAAGAGACTCCCTTAAGAGTGGAATAGCCGAGCTCCCGAGTTGGTGAACCACCGTAAACACTCTGTGTGATCAACTACTTAACTCAAAAATCCTATTCTCCTGAGCCTGGGAGCCTAAGAATAACTTTTACACTGTTATGTTATTCTTAGTCATGACAATATGCTAACTGTGAAGATATGTAAACTGTATTTTGGATATGTTATAATCATACTTAAGTTTGTCACAAAATCAAATGGACCAGACTGGACTGGTTTATGGTAAGGGGTATGGAAAAGTATTTTTAGAGTATTTTATCACAAAATACTAATTTCTGAGGTTTAAGTTACAAACTTTTAGTGGTGAAGCACGACTTTTTGCGATACTTGGGTGTAGCTTGATCCGAAAAGTCATAGGTTTTTAAGGTTGGTGTTTCTTTGATCTTGTTTAGGTTGATTCAAATGCTATCTTTTTTTTTTCGTTGTAACTTCCCAAAAGTTGCCTTGCACTTTGGTGCCACAACATTGGGGTGTCTCGCAAGTATTTCCAATTTTTATCATATGTTGATGATGTGTTTATCATCTATTGGCTGGCTGGAAATCTTTTGGCTTCCAGGTCAATCGGAGAGAATTTAAACTCATTTATTATTGCTCTAAATCCAATCACTATAAAAATTGAAAATACTACTACAAGAGAATCGGAATTTTTAAGTACTTTACCTTTTATTTCCTACCAACCAAAACATGACATGTGTATAGTTTTTGTAGCTGAGCCACCCCCTTCAAATTTTCAGTTTTATAGATACCTTCCAAATTGGCCCTCTTAAGTTTTTGAAATTATACTTTAACATTAAAATTATATTGTATATTTTATTTTACATAACATATTGGCATCTCAAGTTTTCAAAATTATAGTTTATATCCTTATGTCATGATCTTGTTTATACTTTACCTCTCGATTATGGATTTAAACAAACTATACCATTAATCATATAAGAGTTGTGGATTATTTTTCGTCAAAAATTCAACAATTATGGAAAATTAAATTGAAATGTTTAATGGTGTAATGTGTTCGAATCATTAATCAAGTGAGTACAGTGAAAATAAGGTCATATTTTCAAAAGAACAAAACATGATTTGCCAGAATTCTATATTGTAGGCTCCAAATCATTTTTAGATTTTTATTCTTCATAGAAATTTGATGAAATTTATGCGTAAAGAGTGATTAAGTAATAAAATTGAGTTGTATGAGCTAATATGAAATTATTTAGCATGTAGTTAATTCAACACGTTTGAACTACAATTTTTATCTTTACACCACTTCCCCCCTCCCTCAACATAAATTTTTAGCTCCGTCCCTGTATAGTTTTTATATTTTATTATTTAACTCTATTCACTAACCGTCACACAAAAAATAAGTCTAAAAACTACAACTCCTAACAAATTTTCGTAGATACCAAAGGGGTATCAAGGGCGGAGCCAGAATTAATTGATATGAGTTATCATTAGTTTGAATATATTGTAAAGCACAAACAAAATAAATATATTAATAAATGAAACTAAATTACTAGAAGAAAATAAAAATACCATCATTTAGCATAAATAAGAAAAGGAACAAAAGTGAATGACACAACACTTACGTTATAGTGCATTCAAGTCAATCACCAATCCAAATAAAACTCTATGTTATTTCATGTCATGAAATCTTCTATTGATTTTCAATATCTGAGAGTTTTCTTTTCGATATAGATAATCAAATAGTCCACTAATAAATAGTCATCTATTCTATAGAAAAATATATTTTTGATAATATACATAATCAAAAATAATACTTGAGCTTAAGGAGTAACACTAGCTTGAATGACCGTTTGACTTCGACACATAACTCAAGCATTTTTTTAACTCTTAGGGGTGGTTTAGTGGTTGAATTTGACATTTGACAACTTAGAGGTCATAGGTTCAATTCATTTCTACACCCCTTAGGCTAGCCATTTTGATCCTTTTAGGGACATGCTCTGATCAAACTCAAGTCACGGTGGTCAGCCACTGAGTTTGAAGGAATAATCGAAGTAAGCTTGAACACCCTGTAACAAAAAAAAAAAAAAAACTAATACATTTTTTCACTTGTAAAAATTTAAGTGTATAAGTAGTTGAAGTTAAACTAGACTCCTGATGACAATGGTAGAAAAATGAAAAGGTACCCTCAAAATTAATGGTAGACAAACTCTATTTGAGTTCAAAACATGCAACCACGTATATGAACATTGTTCACGGTGACATTGATGGATCTAGCAAGATGACAGGCCAAAGCTCCCTTATTATACCATAATAACCAACCAATAAATATCTTCAAGTTATATAAGCTCGTCCTCCCCTACCGCAAAAAAAATAGACTTTTGCAAAGATTTAAAATGTCATTCTCTCCCCCCTCACCCAACATTTGTTCTTTATCCGTTTTTTTTTTCCCGCTATAGAAATGGGTAAAGTATGCTTCTCTTTTTATTAGTGCCTATGCATGGAATCTTTTTCATTAATTGCATCATACATAAACTTCACCTGCTTCAATGCCTTAATTAAAATTTTGAGTAATGCTACATGAACTTAAAAATTAGAGTTGATAATCTCAACCATTGAATAGGTAGTGGGTCCCAATAAATGCTGAGATCCACAATAAAATCAATGGTTGAAATTAACAAGTCTAATTTTTAAGTTTATTTTTTAAGTTCACGTAGCATTACTCTAAAATTTTTGACATCCACCAAACTTTCAAGCTAAAGCACCCTTATAAATTGGCCAGCTTAGTTTCCATAACAATTATTGAGCCATATAAAGTCTCGACATTCAAAGATGGAAAAGTGCAATAAATATACCACTAAACACTTAACCGTTGGAGCTGGTCACCAGTCCACTTCACTAGTTGGCTGTCCTTTTATTATATACTAGCAATGCACCCCGCCCGCGTGTTGCACGTGAATAATTTTCGTATATATAATTTAATAAAAATTTGTATGTATATTTGTACTTAAATTACATATCATCTTAAGTTTATAAAAAATTATGTTTTTATCACTCGTATTATGCTATAAAATTTGAAAAATTTTGTCTGTTCCCAACGGATTGTTATTCTAACTATAAGAAAAAAAAAGATAAAAATAATTAATTTTGAAGTTCATTTGATTAGGTTTGAACTTATAATACATTGAATAAAATAACAATAATTGTCAATATTCTAATTAATGTTTATTTTTAAGGGTAACATAGTCAATTAAAAAATTTCATAGACATTGATATTTATACAAAAAGAATAGGGAATTAAAAGAGATGTTAGAGACAACTGAACATTTAAACACTAAGGATATGATGGTAATTTAACTATTTAACCATGGAATGATAACGTGATATTTAAAATTCTTTATAAGAGTAAAATAATGAATCAAAATTTTTTTATGCTAATGTATTACAATGAAAAATACAGACTTATACATCAAACAATCTAAATATCCTATTATATAATTTGTAATTTGTAATAGACGTAGATTACATTTTTTCTAGAATGAATATTAGTTTTTTATTTTTTTATTGCTCTTAAATTTTTGACGAATTACTTTTCTTGTGCACCTCAACCCTAAGGTTTAGAACTTTTCACATGAAACTAATAATTTAGATTAATTTTATTTGTAATATCATAATAATAGTAAAACTTGTGGTATACAGGAATATATAAATAAAAAGTATCACAAATACTTATTAAATTATGAAAAATATTGAAGAGAATTTATTTTAAGTTATAATGATCATCTAACTATAAACAATTGGTTAAACAAATTTAAGACATTAAGTTGTAATAAGTAAATTAATGTAATTATGAACATTCATAACATTGGTAACTGATACAAATAAAAAGGGTTATAATATTGCCAATAAACACAACTAAAGAGGGTGTATTATTAAAACTAAAACATAAAAAAAAAAAAAAAAAAAGAATATATTGGTAGATCTGGGTTAGGGGATGATTTGCAGGCTAAATGGTTATGGTGTTGGGCTTGGTGGAAATTGGGTGGAGATGCAATGATGGTGATGCAGCTGAAGGTAGAGTGGTTGTGTTGGAGACAGATGTGGGTTGGAGGTTATTTTGTGGGATAAAGGGTGATCAAGGGCTTGATGGAGGAAGGGTGGAGGAATCAGCGGTGAAGGCTTCAAGTGCTGGCGGATTGGTTTCACAGGGGAAGAGAACAAAGGACCCGCATAATAGACAAAAGAAGAGCCTAAACCTAAATATTCCCTCTTTCTCAATAAAACCCACTTTTATGAGTCCTAAACTAAAAATACACTCAATTTATATATGAGTAAAGTCAAATAAAAAATTTATGATTCTTTCAAATTTTATATAATACTTTATAGAAAAACCAAAGAAATTGTCATAATAAATATTAAGCATGTTTATTTAACTCATTTATTATTCATACTAGTACATCGCTTAATTTTAAAATTTTTTACAAAATAATTATTAAGCTTTAAATCACCAACATAGTGTAGGGTGAAACTATTATTCTAAAATCGTTAGGGTACTATCATCAATTTCGATTATTAATTTTGAATTTGACAATTTATTATTATTGGTTAAAAGAATAACAAAAAATTACACACATAATATATTTTTATTGATTGAAAAGTGAAGTTGAGATATCATCGAGTTTGTTTTATGTGATTTACACGCGGATGGTAGACGGGTGGAATTGGTTGACCACTTGATAGGTGGGAATTAATTAATACAAGTTGTACATACAATAACAACTTTTTCATCGTTGTGCTAATTATTGTGGGTCCCAATTAGAGGAGATAAGATTACATTGATGTATGTGAAGTTGTCAAGTTTCTCCCACTTATTCAATTGTGATGATACACAAGGTGTGGGTCCCAACTAATGCAATGATGCCTTAATGATAGAATAAAGAGAAAGAAAAAGATTATGAGGCTGTTGAAGACATACTGGCATTTGGGGGTAAAATTTATGAGGAAGACTACACTACCAATTTTTGTACCGTATTAAAATTTATAATTTTTTGAAGATAAATAATATATTTTTAAGTAAATATTATAATTAAAAAATGATAAATGGAAGGAGAGAGAGATACAACCAGAAGGTTTCAAATAACTAGTAAACAAGAAAAGCAGAAAGTGGCAAGATACTAGGTGTAATAGTGATGATGTTCACAAACCCTAGATGCCTATAAGCCTACACCGATCATTTCAAGCACAGAATCTCAAGCTTGAGTTTCCACATAACCCATTCTCTCTTGTTTACATGATCAACTGGTGTTTTATAGAAATTTCATGCAAACTTCAGAGAGAGAGAAAGAGAGACTTTATCATAGAATCAACATGAGAAAACCTTTTCTCCTCTCTCTCTCTCACACACACACACACATACATACATACAAATCAGAAAGTTGGGGGACCAAAATTGGGTCCAAGATCATCTAGGGCTTAGTTTTATATTATATGAAGGACCCTAATGTCCTAACCCATACGTCTTGCTAATTGTTATCTCAATACTGTATCGCAAAATTCAATCTCTCTCTCTCTCCAAAATTATCATGGAAGAAGGAGATGAAAAAAAGATCAAGAAATAACAGCAGCACGAAGCAAATGGTGGCGAATAATTTGAGCAGGATGAAGCCTGGTCCGATACATTCATTTCTTGCTATGAGCTCTAATGAATGAATCAAGCCAACCAACATTCCCCTCAAACCCTCCAACCTTACTGCTTCTAAGACCATAACCCACATAGAGATCTTGTTTCCGTTCTCTAAAAACCTATCCCACAAGCTTTTCAGTAAGGGGTGAGGGGAGAAGAGCTTATAGGCCATTGCCTACGTCAAAACCCTAGGCCGGACATACTGATTTATAGGTGGGTGGAAGAGGTTGTTACCCCCCCATTTGATGACATCCAAAATAAGAAGTTGTGTTTAGGCTCACACATCTTGTAGTGAGTGTACCTCACGCTACATTTTGAAAAGAAAAAGATAAAAAGGGAAGAAAATTAAATAGGAAAAAAATAAAAATAAAATATTTACCATTTAAAGTCAATTCATACATTATCTATCTTTGTTCCTCCTCCCATTTTTAAAACTAAAAAAAAAGGAATTAGACTTATCTCATCTTCCCTCCTTGAAAGTAATGACAACAAAAATCATATACATTATGAAGGACCATACACTTTGTATATGTTACAAAAAAAAAAACTAGAGAAGATCAAATTATGTAAAAGTTGCAACAATTTGAGATGTACCTCAAATATATTTTTCAAAATAAGTTCTGATTAGTTACAATAAATAACAAAAAATTGGGAAAAAGTTTAGTTGAGAAGTCACAAACAATTTTTGTAATTGCATTTTGTTGTAGTTGTAGGTTGAGCAAACTTACCCAAAAAAAATTTGTAGGTTCAGCATCTAAAAAGTATTACAAGCAAAGCGAGAAATCTCTTAAACTAGAAAATTTGACTTTACTTAAATCTCATTATCCTTAGGAATCAATAAAAAAGAAAAATTCCTTAAACTAGAAAATCTGAAATGATGACTTATCTATCAACTTCACATAAATTTTCTTAAAATTACAAACTCTGCAATAATGTACTGTTGATCAAATAGGCAATAGATAAGGTGGCCAAATACAAAAAAAAAAAAAAAAGAAAAGGTAAAGTTGTTGTTTTTCAAATGAAATTTATGGCATATAATCCTGTGTAAATGATAAAATGATAGTCAAGTTGTAAATAAACAAGAAAGAACAAAAAGAGAAAAGGTGTCTGAAGCAGAAAGATAGCATCATTGCTTTATTTTACTACAACAATGCGTCTGGCATTTGTTTTATTGTAACATTTACGTATGATTAAATTTTACTAAGCAATATTTGAATTCAGGCATTTTCTTTTGTTGGATGAATTTTCATTTTGTGTATGGTACAAATTGTATTTGATATATGTCCGTAAAAATGTATTTTTGTTGTAAATAAAATTGGTCGACATGATACCTCTGTTTTATGAACTAACTAAGTTATATTGAATTGTTGGCCTTTTCTATTTTATGAACTAAGTTATATTGAATTGTTGGCACTTTCCAACAACAAAGAAAATAAGGTTATGATAAACGTTAATGAATAGTAAGATTTCTTTTTGAGTAAATTTAAGAAGTTGGAGTGCATAAGTAAAAGACGGATTGAATTTTGCCCAACAAAATCCCGGGGAAAAAGGGAAAGAAATATGGAGGGCATTTCTTGTTTCCAATGGTTATGTAGCCTATTTGGAAAATTATAAACAATGCAATAGTAAATAGTGGAAATATAATCTTGAAAACCACTTGTTTTTTGCACATAGAAGTCATGCTTGCATGGTTAAGGGGTGTCGGCTATGGCTATTATAGGTGTTTTAAGTGTTTTGATCCCTCTTACTCTCATGCCATGCAGTCATTTGTTTGTCTCTTATTTTTGAAAATTGATTTTCATAAAGAAACCTAGTGATTACAAGGACAAGATCCTCGAATGAGTTCATAACTTTGGTTTGCTTTAGTTATGATTGCCACTCATTTTCTTGTCTTGGAATTTGAAAATGGGCGAGCATAATTGAACTCTTGTTTGGGCCCTTTATGCATTCATAAGGACCTGCTTGATTCTTTTACTTATTGGTTTCATGTGAGTAGCATGAGGTATAAATAAGATGGCAGCTAATTGGAGGGATGCATTAGGCTTTTGTGTTGTGGATTCGAGGGAAGTCCATCATTTTTTATACACTACCATGGAAATGTTTCAAATCACACCATGTTCAATAACTATGGATAATTTTGATCATCTCCCCTTTGGCCATCTCTTTTCTATTAATAAGTGTACTGAATGCGTGGCTCCAAGATTGTTAGAAAACTCATTCCAAAAGCAATTCATACAAGGTGAAAAATAGCACATGATCATTCAATATAAGTTGTAATCTTGATTCAAGTTTGAAATAGTAATTAGCTCCAACTAAATATGTGGCACTCCTAGTTACTTTTGGCCATTTGATTGTACTACTTGACAAATTTGACAGAATCTGATGGGTCAGGCCCAAAGGCCCAACCCATGTTATAAGTCTGGTTCGAACTAAAGGCACAATGTCAAGAGATCCAACTAGTCAAGCCCAAAGGAGTCTACACCCGAATAACCTAATCAAGATCAAGGAGCTGTAGAGGAGCATACATGGTCACCCAAGAGTCTCCTCTACCACCTTGGAGTAAGGGTCATCCAAGGGTCTCCTCTACCACCTTGGAGTAAGGGTCATCCAAGGGTCTCCTCTACCACCTTGGAGTAAGGGTCATCCAAGAGTCTCTACGCCACCAAGGGAGCATCTAGGAGCTTCACCCTCGCAGCTTGGAGAGAGTCAACCTCCCTCATCCTTGAACAAGTCCTTTGGAGAGCACACCAACCGTCACACCTCGCCCGTTGAAAAGATGATAGGTTGCCTCCGCCAGATTAGCTACCTAATTACTATCAAACGGTCATAAGTCATTATAATCGTCAGACTAGTCATACAATTACTATACCAAGCCACTATAAATTATAAGCTCCCCCAACACTTGGGGGACATCAGACTCATTTGAGCATAATTCTCTCCTCCCCTCTCAAAACTTGTAATCATGTACTCTCCCTCTATACCGGAGATAATAAAATTCCGTCGAACCTAGCCATTCAAAGTGGACGTAGGTCGTATTGATCGAACCACTATAAATTCTATCTTCTTTCTCTTTCTACTTACTGTATTTTGTATTATAACTTGACTAGTGGTGTGCCAACTAATTTATGCATCATCAGCTTGGCGCCGTCTGTGGGAACGACAGTTCTCACCTAGCCACTTTCCTTTGCTGAGTCAAAGTCGATCACCAACAGATCCATGAATTAGCCTGAAGATAACCCACCACCAAGAGAGGAGGAGGTTGTTCCTCAACCAACCAATCCTGCCCCAAATGAGCAGCAGATGCTCGAGACCATGTAACAACTTGCGGCTCAGAACCAACAGATCCTACAACTAATGCTCCTTGGGCGTCAAGGAGTTCTCCACATGGGCATTCCTCATCTAGGAAGAGAAGCACAACCTGGACCTCAAGTCAAAGGAGCTCCATGCCCTAGGCATCAAGGAGCTCCCCACATGGGTGTTCCTCATCTAGGAGGAAGAGCACAGCCTAGACCTCAAGTCGAAGGAGCTCCACGCCCTAGGCGTCAAGGAGCTCCCCACATGGGTGCTCCTCATCTGAGCGCCCCCTTTGGAGCCCCCTCAGGCGCCCCGCACAGGGGAGCTCCCCACAAGGGACCTCCATCTCCTCTTCCAGCTCCCTCTTTTCATGATAGAGACCCTCTTTTTCAAGAGAACGAGGGTGAAAATCAAAGCTTGAAGCATGGGAGCCATATACATGGTAATTCCAAGGGACCTCCTCTTAATCATTAGGACAAAAAATTAAGGAGGTGCAGAATCAATTGGGTGATGTCTTCAACGCCATGAAGGCATGAGGACCCAAGATAGTGGATTACCTTATAAGTTGAACCGACACACCTTTCAAATCTGACGTGGCGAACTATCCACTCTCTCAAAAATTCAAGATGTCATCCGTCGAAACTTTTGATGGTACGAAGGATCCATTGGACCACCTTGAAACTTTTAAGACCTTAATATAATTGCACTGACAAAATCATGTGCAGAGCGTTCCCAACCACCTTGAAGGGATTCGCTCGACAGTGGTTCGCCAAGATCACCCCCGCTTCCATCAGCTCATTTGCTAAGCTGAGCAGGTCCTTCGTGTTGCACTTTATTGGAGGACGCTGTCACCAGAAGTCTGCCACCCACCTACTCAGCATAAAGCAGGACCGAGATGAGAGCCTGCGAAACTATCTCACTCGTTTTAATGAAGAGGTCCTTCAGGTCAAATAGCCCGATGAAAAAGTCAGCATGACCACCTTCTTGGGAGGCCTTCGGTCATCGAGCTTCCTTTTCTCCGTGATGAAACACCCACCAAAGAGCATGCCAGAACTATTGGCAAAAGTTCAAAAATTTATGAATGCTAAGGAAATCAACAGGCGTAGGCGAGGTGAATCATCTCACGGATCGCCAAAAAGCTTGGCCTACCTCTACACTGTTCTTAAACAGATAGTCTATCTCCAACTTAGCAGCTCTCTCGAGGGTCGTTAAAAAAACTTGGCCTACCTCTACACTGTTCTTAAACAGGTAGTCTATCTCCAGCTTAACGGTTCTCCCGAGGGTCCTCAAAAAGCTTGGCCTACCTCTACACTGTTCATAAACAGGTAGTCTATCTCCAGCTTAGCGTCTCTCTCGAGGGTCACCAAAAAGCTTGCCTACTTCTACATTATTCTTAAACAGGTAGTCTATCTCCAACTTAACGGCCCTTTCGAGGGTCGCCAAAAAGCTTGCCTACCTCTATACTGTTCTCAAACAGGCAGCCTATTTTCAGCTTAGCAGCTCTCTCGCGAGTCGCCAAAAAAACTTGACCTTTACACTGTTCTCAAACAAGCAGTCTGTCTCCCGGCTCTCTCACGAGTCACCAAAAAAGCTTGGCATCTTCTCTGCTCTCAAGCAAGTAGCCTATACCTCAAGCTTAAAAACTCTCTCATGGGTCGCCAAAAACTCGGTCTTAAAAGATGTAGCTCTCTCACGAGCAATCCTCAAACTCTCCTTGTTCTCACCAGGTTCACCCATCTCAATTCGACGACATAGAACCGTTGGGGAATGTGATAAACATAAACAATCATCAGAATATGATGGAATAATTTGATTTTGAAAAGGTGCACTGAGAGGAGCCGGACCATCACCGCTGAAAGTGTCTGGCGTACTCTGCCCCCTGGCTCTAGAACCAGGCTCGCCAAGAAATTTCTAGGCAACCCCGCCTACATGGGCGAGAACTGAACTCCCTACAGGAGCATCCAAAGCTCCTTGGCTACCTGAACTCCTCGAATCATCACCAAAAATGGCATCCAAAATTTCCTTGTAGCTTGCATTACTTAACCCAGTGCCTAGAAAGGTGTCTGACCCCCTCTGCTCACCCAAATGGGAAACCTAGTGCCTAGAGAGGTGTCTGGCCCCCTCTACTCGTACAAGCGAAGTAGTCCTGCAAGTGTCCAACCATTTGTGCTCACCCAAAATGGCGCCTCTTAGTGCCTTCACGCCAAGACCAGCCTTTTTTCCACTTCCCTGCTCACCATGATCAGCGCCCCCTAGGCACCTAATGGACCAGATCAGCACGCCCAGCGTGCAGGCCATCATGCATGAAGACTCAAGCAGCCCCTTTACTCGCCTAGGCCCCCAGTAGCAACGCACAGCCATGCCGCTTACTCGCCTAGGCCCTTCTCGACGCCTACCTTCCCATCTCCACTACAGACCACCTCTCCTACACGAGCATGCTGCTCCTCAAGACTACTCGGAGTGGCGCTTAGGCAATTTTCCAGCTTACCCAAGACCTCTTGTTGGCCCAAGTTCCTCAATTCAGTACCCTAAAAGGTAGTCTATCTCTGCGCGCTAGTGCGTCTGTTCACTATTTTGGCCGTAAATTTTGCTATGTAACTCAAAATGGGACGTATTATATATTAAATCGAAGCTCTCGACGAGCTGAGCAAAACTTATTACCAAAGGTAATAAACTTTCCAAAAAAAGCCCAAAAAACGTCCAGAGAGAGATGTTTTGGCCTCCCGAAGTTTTTAAAAAAAAAAAAAAAAATCACCCAAGAGGTTATATGCTTGCCCGGGAGGTGGCTTGCTCGCCAAGGAGGTGGCCTGCTCACCCAAAAGCTGGTTGTTCACCCAAAAACGCGCCCTTGGCTCCATGCTCACTATTTGACTGTAACTTTTGGTCCATAACTCAAAATGGGGCTTATTATATACCAAATCAAAGCTCTCGACGAGCTGAGCAAAACTCATTATCTTTGGTAATGAGCTTATCAAAAAAATTCTAAAAAACGTTCAGAAAGAGGTGTTTTGGCCTCCCAAATTTAAAAAAAAAAAAAAAAAAAAATTGTTGCTCGCCCAAGACGCTGCCAACACACCCAGAATGCTACCTGCTCGCCCAAAAATGTACACACAACTCTTTGCTGATTATTTTGACTGTAAATTTTGCTCTATAACTCAAAATGGGACATATTATATACCAAATCGAAGCTATCAACGGGCTGAGTAAAACTCATTACCTATGGTAATGAGCTATTCAAAAAAAGTCTAAAAAATGCCCAGAAAGATGTATTTTGGCCTCTCAAAGTTTTTATTTTTTTTTAAAAAAAAAATTCAACTCGCCCAGGAGGTTTTCTGCTCACCCAGCATAATATGTGCCCGCCCAGAAGTGTCCTGCTCGCCTACAACATGCACTCAGCTCCAACTCGAAGTTTTGATCGTAACTTTTGCTCCGTTGCTTGAAATGAGGCTTATAATATATCAAATCAAAACTCTCGGCAAGCCCTACAAAGTTCACAGCCTTTGCTAGTGAGTGATGCTATTGAACGTCCAAAAAGGCCTATAAACGGATGTTTTGGCCTCTTGAAATTTTTTCAGTTATGTCGGTCAGCCGAAAATTCAAATTCAACTTAAATGCCCTCATTTCCAAGTTCTATTGAACACAGGGTATTGGGGGGTAAATGATGGGCCAGGCCCAACCCATGTTATAAGTCTGGTTCGAGCTAAAGGCCCAATGTCAAGAGATCCAACTAGTCAAGCCCAAAGGAGTCTACACCCGAATAACCTTATCAAGATCAAGGAGCTGTAGGGGAGCATGCATAGTCATCCAAGAGTCTCCTCTACCACCTTGGAGAAAGGGTCATCCAAGAGTCTCTACGCCACCAAGGGAGCATCTAGGAGTCTCACCCTCGCAGTTTGGAGAGATTCAACCTCTCTCATCCTTGAACAAGTCCTTTGGAGAGCACACCAACCGTCACACTTCGCCCGTTGAGAAGATGATAGGTCGCCTCCGCTAGATTAGCTACCTAATTACTATCAAACGGTCATAAGTCATTATAACCGTCAGACTAGTCATACAATTACTATACCAAGCCATTATAAATTGTAAGCTCCCCCAACACTTGGGGGGCATCAGATTCATTTGAGCATAATTCTCTCCTCCCCTCTCAAAGCTTATAATCATGTGTTCTCCCTCTACACCAGAGATAATAAAATTTCGGCGAACCTAGCCATTCAAAATAGACGTAGGTCGTATTGACTGAACCACTATAAATCATGTCTTCTTTCTCATTCTACTTAGTGCATTTTATACTAGAACTTGACTAGTGGTGTGCAAACTAATTTGTGCATCATCAGAATCTTCTCATAATGACTAATAAATTTTGAATGATTCCGTCATACTTTTCCTGGATTTCAAAAGATTCAACTGTTGTAGGGACATCTGTTTGTACTTCACAAAATTAACCCTTCTTATAAATTTTTTTTGAATGATTGGAAACATCATGTATTACACTTGTTTCATCTTTGGGAGAGTTGGAGAAATGACTGTGACAAAGCTAAAATTCTAATTTAAAAGAATAAAAAAATTCATATTAACTATATTCCTTATCTATCCCTCTCAATCTTAATCGAAGTTCAGTAGTTATTTCTCTTAGGCATCAAATACCACATTTACTTCAAAATAAGGTTGATGATTTTGAATCAATCAAGTTACTCTAGTATTATCATCCTTGAATTTGATAGTCTTGATAATTATGATAAAGTTCTAAATGTAATTCAATTACTGCCTTGTTAGGCAAAAAGAATCGCCTACATTGTTTGTCTTCTTGATAACATGTTTCACTTATGATTCAATGCATGATAACATGTTAGGAGATACCCTCTTTTGGGGATTATTTTTTCAAACTTCCATATAAAGGTTGTATCTCCATCTTTTCTTAGTATCATACAAGTACACTTCATCCTTGTAGGTTTCTTAATTGATAAGTTCTTCTAGGTCACATGCGGTAGATTCACATGGGACTTTGATTAACCATTGATCTGTTATTTTTCAAGTATTAATCGTTTCTATTTATTCTCAGGTTCTTCTAAATTCAAAACTTATTCCACAACCGAAACTAATTGAAATGGCAGGAAAACAAGTTATCATTTTGCTATATTGGGGTGGAAGAATGGAATATGGATCGGAGGGTACATCTCGACAATATTTAAACCCTTTAATGCTAGCCTTGAATGCCCAAAATACTCGTAAAAAAATATTATATTCATAGTTGTACTACCACTGCACAATCGAGTCAGGGTTATACTTCTTAATGGCACCCAAAAACTTTGGTAACATGTCATATGACGAGTCCCAATCACCAAATATCTTAGCAATGTACTTGTTCCTCGCAATCCAACCTTTCTTGTATGAAATATCATACTTAAACTTCTCCTTTATATTCTTTTGAATTATCGACATTTTTGTTTGTGGTATATCACCCACAAGTCCTAAAATATTATGACATATGAAGTCAGAGTCTAACTGTCGATGGTCACGACTCATTCTAGGGCAGAAGCAAGTATAGGGTCCATCATATTTTATGATCTAAAATATTTTTAGTTTTTTCTTAAAACAATCACATAGTCTCCATGTGCAGTTAGGCTGCATGTACATGCAGCACTGTACAGCCTACACCGTTGTTTTCATCTCGACCACGATATAATCCTGATTCAGCTTGATGGAATACCACTTAACAACCCTAATCAATGAAGCTTTATCCCTAAAAACCATACCCTTCGCCAACTCCATCTTTACCAGATCCCACAAATTCATTTCATATTACGGTACTAAGCTATCTGCTTCAGAATGCCGAGCAAATTCAATGTTTGTGAATGAGCTGGAGTAAGGCTTATGCATCCGAACCTTCTGTGCAGCCTCAATGTCTTCATCATTCCTATCTTCGTCATTGGCTCAATGATCATTGCTTCCTCAAACTTTTCTTCATCGTCATTGTCATCGGAGACATCTGTATGATCATTATTGGTTGATGGACATCATCTTGTTCACCCAACTCAATTCCCGCCTCACCCATTTGAAAATTTTGACTCAATGAATTGTTGTCTGAGTACCCATTGTATGTTGTGGTTTCAGTGCTTTGTTGTGTGTGAAAGTACTACCCAGACTCATCTATTACTTGTATCCCCACGAGAGTTGAACATTCACCCGTCACACCGAAAGTTGGAAATATCAAGGTACCCATCTCTCGCCTAAGCAAATCAGTGTAAAACATGACATTTGTTGTTACGCACCCTCTGATCTGACTACTGCATATGCCAACATTTATGTCCTCCGTCTCTACGTACAAAGCAACACCAGCAATGTTGGGGTTGTCAAGTACCACAGTAACCACAGCTTTCACTAGTTCATCGTTGACAACTTTTAGACTGACATATGTATTCATGTTTGATCCTATTCCAAGTGTAAAAGGATATCTATAAGTCAACTTCAACTTATTATGCTCCCTGTCCAACCCCATTACAGTGTAAATTTTACTCAACAACTTCAGCAGTTTTGTACCATTATTAATAACAATTCCACCTTTGGGAGGACAATATCGATGGGACATTTTTACGTGAAAATTACAAGGAAAAGTTGTTAGTGGCAACAAGTTTTGATTCTAATAAGTAGTTGTTTCCCATTGAGTTTGTTATTGTGGAAGAGGAGAATCAGTCAAGTGGAATTTTTTTCCTACGTCACCTTCGGCGGATAGTTCTTAAACATTGACAAGAGATATGTTTAATTTTTGACAGGCACGTAGGAATCCTTTTTGCTGTGAACAAGGGAGATTTTGGGTGGCATGCACCACATGCTATTACAATCAATGTAGTACATTTTTCAGTGTGTAGTCACTGTCACTGCGTACTAGTGTCTGATTACGCTAACAAGTAATAGTATGTATTTAGACGTACTGCACAATTTTATTTTTTTCATTTTGCTAATCAACTCAAACATAAAGGTCACTATACACTACTGCACTGTTGGAAAATGTATTTATTTCAGACAATGAGAACCACTATAAAAACATAATATAGGGTGGTTCATATAAGTTGTATTACACATTATGTCTACTTCAAGAGCACGAGCAAGTGATACCAGCTGCAGGCATGAACCGGTATGATTATTACAAGAACGAGATGATGATTATAAGAGTGAGTGATTTTCTGATCCAAATGAGTATTATGCCAGACTCTGTCGAGAGTGGGCTTTTCGTGCTAATGAATCACAATCATTATGTACAGATTTGAGAGAACTTAGTATACCGGTGCCACTTAGACTTTTATTTACCATGCCACGAAGGAATAAAGTCAATTATGAAGCAACAGTTAAACGTGTACGAAAGGAGAATAATAGAATGATGTTGCGTGCGTAAGTGCCGATATTATATGCTCCAAGTAGCATCTGACATGGTGGCAACTGCATTTGGCATGGTGACAACTGCATTTGGCAAAGAGCTAACAGCTACTGAGCGATCTAATGTGTTGGCTAATAAACAATACCTATCAGATGAGTATATATCTGATAAAAATTAACAAATATAATTAGTGTCCACTGTATTAAGCATATAACGTTTATGTCTACGTTTTATTTACTTTAATCAATATTGTGACTTTATCACTTTATTCAGTGTGTTCTCATATCTCAACTTTTTCATTATCACATCCTGTCATTGTCAAATCAGTTCTAAACTTTGCAGTGTGATGTTTTATTTACTTTAATCTATCTCATGGCTTTATCAGTCTATGTAGTATGTTGTCACATCCCAGCTTTTTCATTATCATTTTGCATCACTATCAAATCAGCTCCAAACTTTGCAGTTTGATGTCCTTTCACTACAATTTTAAGTTGTCAAATAGAGCATATATATACTACCATTCACAATTGTGTAAATGCACAACCATAAAACAAAATGTATAGGAGCACATCACATGCAAGTTCTTCTTCACGCAATGACCAAAATAGTTCATCTTCAGGAAACAAACGTGAACACTCAACGGACAACTCAACATCGCTAACCAAAGTTCCTTTTATCGAATCATATACTAATTACAATGGTGTCACGTGGTATGGACGAAAGTGTGCATTTCGCAATGAGCCCATCGACCCTTATCACTCATTCGGACAAGTTGGACAAGTAATTGTTTGGCCTACAACTGATTATCCACCTCCAGGTGCTCATATTGAACTCATACCAAAATGGCGACAGTTATATGACAAACATTGTGACCATGAGGTATTTTGTCGTTGGCATGGAATTGCGATACCAAAGGCACGTTCTGTTGATATTTAAAATTCACAAAATGCAAACAATCATGACGAGGTCATATCAAGGTTTAAACGTGAAAATAATCAAATGCAGCGTTGTTTTGATCGTTTTCACGCACTTGACTATGCAAAAATAAAGTATTTTGATCCTGAATATGCCGAAATTGAAATTTTAGATGATCCGTTAATTGTTTCTGATCCTGAACTTTCTGATTTATTTGATTTGAACGATGATGTGTTTGACACTTTTATCATATTATGTTTATGTGTATTCAATAATCCTTTATGTTGTTTTGAATATCAACCACGTTGTTGACATCCTTTTTTTACATGTATTCGTTCTGAATAACTTATATTTTTTCACAGCTTAATAAACATTAATATCGACATGATCAACATTACAAATAAAATTTTATTTTTATTTTATGTATGCGTTTTTAATTATATGATAAAATTAAATTTAATTATATGTATACATTTTCAATTTTTAAAGTTTGATATGCTAAAAAATATAAGTATTTTTGAATTATCAAAATTTATTTATTGAATATAATTAAATTTTTAAATAAATAAATAAAAGTCATCCTCTCATAAAGAGGGGGAGCAAAATATTTTTAAGTATTATTGTTAGGGAAAAAAATGTCAGTAGAATAAAAGAAATCTATGTATTTTTAAATTTTTTAAATTTATTTATTGAATGTAATTAAATGTTTAAATTAAAAAAAAAAATTCATCCTCTTAAAGAGATAGGGAGCAAAACAGTTTTAGGTATCATTTTTAAGGAGAAAAACATCAGTAGGACAAACGAAATTTATGTATTTTTAAAAAATCAAAATTTATTTATTAAATAAACATTTAACATTTTACTCATAAAAAAAATGGCAGAAAATCTATCACTAAAAAAAAATTTAGGTATTATGGTACAGTGACTCATTAGCAGTTAAAAGATCTTGTTTGAAGCGGGTTTGAAGGAATATTCATTTGTATTTGGTTCACTGTCATTCTTAACGATCGGTATTCGATATTTTAAAATATCATTGTAAGTCGAAAAAAAAATTAGGATCATATTAAAATTGATTAGAAATTATATTTATTTGATGCCTTTATAATATTTTATAAATAAAATAGGGTAAATTTGATACTTAGTCCTGAATTTTACCTAGAATTTGAATTTAATCTGTGAACTTTCACTTATCTTATTTTAGTCCTTCAACTATCAATTTTGTTACAATTAAGTGTTTTTATTTATTTTCATCATTAGATCAATGCTGAAATCAATCAAATTGGGCTAACTTCCAGTGATATGACGATGAAAATTAATGGAATGATTTAATTGAAATAAAATTGATAATTAATGGATTAAATTAAAATAATTAAAATTTTAGGGACTAAATTAAAACCTGAAAGAAAATTTAAGGGCAGTTATGATAAATACCCAAACAAATATTAATTTATTTATTTATTCAAGCATTAGATATTTTGGTATTTGGTATTTGTCGGTGGAGTGATGTCCTTACGAGTTAAAATAATTGGTTGGTGGAGTGATGTCCTTAAAAGTTAAATAATTGGATGGTCAAAGGGCGCTTGAATTACCCATTTAGAAGGCGTCAATTAGTCTGACGTCTCTTAACTGACATTTTTCAGCACTTAACTAGGTCCACTATTGTGTTAAAAATAATAATTGAACTGACTTTTTAGGATAAAAACGTGAAACTAACTCACGTCTTTAACCTAAAAATATCTATCTATTTAACGTTTTTAAAATTGTATAGGTTTTGGGAAATATTTTCAAATCAACCCTCTTTTGTGCATATTTTCTCAAA